>CAUYQG010187635.1:0-12734 GCA_963574415.1 Tarsius wallacei
TGAGTGGATTGCCTGAGCCCGCGGGTTCGAGACCTGCCTGGGCAACTTGGCGAGACCTCATCTCTACAATAAATCAAAAAAATCAGCCGGGCGTGGTAGCGCGCGCCTGTAGTTCCAGCTACTTGGAAGGCTGAGGCAGAAGGATCGTCGGAGCCCAGCAGGTCGAGGCTGCGGTGGCTGGGAGCGGCCACTGCACTCCAGTCTGGGTGACTGAGTGAGACTCCAACTCAAAAAAATAGCTAAATAAAATAAAATAAAATAAAATAAAATGTTTTCATCTTGAAGTAACTTAAAATGCACAGTGCAGTTATGAGAATGGCAGAGAACACCCATGTACCCTTGATCCAGATTCATCAGCTGTTTTCATGTTTCCCTCATTTACTTTACCAGTGGTGCTTTCTCTTCCCTCTCCTCACTTCTATTTCCTTCCCTTCCTTCTCTTCTCTCCCGCTCCTCTCTTTCTTCCCTCTTTCTCTCTCTCTTCTCTTTCTCTTCTCTCTCATCTCCTTCTCCTTCTCTTTCTCAACTGTTTCTCCTCTTCCTCTTTCCTCTCGTTCTCTCTCCTCTCTCTTTCCGTCTCTCTTTCTCCTTTCCTTCACCTCTCTCTCCTCTCTCCCTCCTTTAGTCTTCCTTCTTCTCTCCCTCCTTTCCACACAAACACATGCACACACACACACACACACACACACACACACACACACACACCTGAACACATTTTTTTTCTGAATGTTTGAGAATAAGTTGCGGACATCACGCTCCTTTGCTCCTGAATATTTCGGTATGTTTTTCCTAAGTGCAAGGATAATCTCTTACAGAACCGCCATACGGTGATCACAACCAGGAAATCTGACATCAGCACAATACTGTTACCTGATCCATAGTCAAATTTTGCCAGCTGTCCCAACATTGTCCACGGCAGTTTCCCTGCCTGTCTGTCCAGGATCACATGGTATATTGGTCATCCAAGGTACCCGTCAGTCTCCTGTAACTGGGCCAGTTTCCAGTCTTTCCTCAGCCTTCATGACCTTCACAACTTGGAATTCACAGAACTTCTCTCAGTTTGGGTCTGCCTGAAGTTTCCTTACAATCAGGTCAGGAGGCACATGTCTATCCCAGTCCTGGTGATGTTGACTTGGATCCCTGCTCAGGGCTGTCTGCTCCAGCCTCCTCCACTGTAAGCTACTCTCGACCTCTTTGAGTTCAGTGAGTGACATGCGGAGAAATTCTTTTGAGAGTCTGTGAATATGCTGTTCTTCATCTAGCTTTTGCCCATGGTTTTAACCTTCATTGATTATTTTTGCCTGAACCCTCTGATGGCTGCTGGAGGATTTTCTGACTCCATTGTTCCTTCACCTTTGTTACTGGCATTTACTGGATGGAAGAGCTGTTCCTACTTATTTATTTATTTACCTCGGAATGGACTCATAGACTTTTATTATTTTCATTCAGTGGATTATAATGTATGAGCATTATTATTTATTTTGATGATGAAATATTCCTGGTCTTAGCCAGGAGCTGCTCTAAGATAGCTCTGGTGGCTTTTTGACAAGTTCCCATAGTTTTTGGCCACTTCATCACCTCCTGGCACAGCAGGATGGTTTAGTTCATTGTGCTCTTTCTCTGCCATGGCTGGAATCAGATATTTATCTAAGGAACCTGTCCCTCCCTCCCTGAGACATTGCCAGGCCACAGTCCACAGGCAGCACTCTTTGTGTATGAGGTCCCTTGCTCTGCTCATACCAGCATGAAAACCCTGTCAAGCAGGTGGCTCCATCTGCATTTTATAAGTGAAGGAAACCAAGGCACAGAGAAGTCAGTTGGAGGCAGTGTCATATAGTGGTTAACATGGACTCTAAAGCCAGCCTGGCTATATTCAAATTCCAGCCCCACCATTGCCTCCTCATGAATTGGCTAACCCACAAAACCTCTCAAAAGCTTCATTTCTTTTCCTTAAGCTGGGGTCAGTTTTGTTCCTCTGTTGTAGGGCTGAATGAATTATTTATGCTCATTCATAGCAAGACATACGAATTTAGTGTTCTCAGCAGGCCTATCAGGTTTATACCATTATAACTATTGTATTATTGGGAAAACTGAGGCACAAAAAGCCGCTCAACTATTAAGAGCTAGAGTCAGAGTCTGAACCCAGGTGATGTGGTTGCAGGGCTGCCCTATTTAACTCCCACCCATTTGGACTCTGGCATGAGAGTTAACGTGGATAGAACACATAACGCGGTTTCTGGCTGGTGAATGTTGTTACTTATGACCTTGCAGCAGGGAAGAGGTGGGGCTGTTCCTGAAAGGTAGAAGTTCTTGGTCACCAGGAAAGCCTCACCCGTGATGAGTGAGGGGTAGGGCACAGGTGGAAGGAGCTGGGGCACAGGCCACAGCTAAGTGGAAATGGTCATGCTGAGCCTCCCCCTGATGTCCTCCACAGCCCTACAGCTGCTCTCAGGCCTGGAGCATCTGCCCAAGCAGAAGTCACCTTCAGATATCACTGCCTGCCACCCTAGGTGGCTGTGGAGTCAGAGATACAAGGAGCCTGTGGTCTGCCAGATGCACCACTCTGCATGGACTTCCAGGACCTTGGCTGGGTCTTCTCACTCCCAACTACCAGGTCAACTGCAGCAAGAGCATGCGCACCTACTCACTGGGCCATAAGACCAAAGACTCCAATTATGCCTCCTTCATCCCCTACATCAAAGTGAACCCTGACACCTGCAGCTCCTCTTGTGTCCCAGCAAGCTCCACCCCATCAGTCTTCTCTACTTGGACATGAGCTTCACTTGACTGAGTAAGGTAAACAGTGGGAGGGGCGTGGGAAGAAATGATATCCACTTACGGGTTCGGAGTACCAGATTTCATCTGATGACACATTGAAGTCCCTGTGCAACTTTGGGCAGGCATGGATTCTCCCATTGCCTCAGTTTATCCATCCTTGAAATGGCACTGGCTGGGGCAGTCATGGGGGTCAGTCAGGGTGGGGGGCTGCTGTTGACTGTGTTATCCCCTTCTGTAGGCCCCTGGAGACCATACCAGCACAGGACAGAGTTGGCTTTCAGTATTTACTGAATGAATGATGAATGGATCAGAGGCTTCTTTAATCATTCTTACAAGGCTATGTCCTATTTTTAAAAGCAAGAGGAAGAGTTTTATATCTTTCCTGCCTCCATCCATTTCCCTCACTGGCCAGGTCCAGAAGTCCAGACTTGGGATGAAGCCAGAACTCTCTTGACTGACTGGAAGACGATGGGGTTGGTCACCCTTAGAAGTCAGCAGTGGAGTTTACAAAAAAAGGTCGCTCATAGTAAGAGCTGGAATTTGAATCCAAGGTGCAGATCCTTGGCAGAGCTGGGACCCTGCACAGCTGTGGGCCAGCGGCACCTGTATTGCTGTGCAGCTGAGACAGAACAATGGAGGGGAAGACCCTTCTGTTCCTCACTCTTCTCCTTGATAACACACCTAGAGCCCGGGTGAGACCATCTGAAGTCTAATGAAATCAGAACAAGAGCCTGGTCTTGTCAGTAAGCTACCACTGTCAATCAGGTGGTGAGTCAAAAGATTATCCTAGCCTACTCCGAATACCTCTATTCAGACAACAAACTAGACAATCAAGAGGAAATGAATAAATTCTTAGAAACACACATACCCCCAACCTTGAATCAGGTAGAAATAGAAACCCTGAACAGGCCAATAATGAATAGCAAGATTGAAGCAGTACTTAGAAGTCTCCCAACAAGAAAATGTCCGGGACCTAATGAACTCACAGCTAAATTCTACCAGACCTTCAGAGAAGAACTGGTACCAATTTCACTGAAGCTATTGCACGAGATTGAAGAGGAAGGGATCCTCCCTAACTCATTCTTTGAGACCAGTATCACTCTCAGCCTAAAGCCAGGAAAAGACACAACAAAAAAAGAAAACGATAGACCAACATCCTTTATGAACATAGACACAAAAATCCTCAACAAAATATTAGCAAACTGAATTCAACAGCACTTAAAAAAATAATCCACCACAACCAATTGGTTTTATTCCTGGGATGCAAGTGTGGTTCAACATACACAAGTCAATAAATGTGATCGGCCAGGTTTGGTGTCTCAGCCTATAAACCCAGCACTTTGGGAGGCTGAGGTGAGTGGATTGCCTGAGCCTGAGGGTTCGGGACCAGCTCAGGCAACTTGGCGAGACCTTGTCTCTACCACAAATCCAAAATTAGCCAGGCATGGTAGTGTGTGCCTGTAGTTCCAGCAACTTGGAAGGCTGAGGTGGAAGGATCGTCAGAGCCCAGCAGGTTGACACTGGGGTGGCCGTGAGTGTGCCACTGCACTCCAGCCTGGGCGACGGAGTTAGACTCCAACTCAAAAAAAAAGAGAGTTTATTATTGTAATAAATGTGATCCTCTACATAAACATAACTAAAACCAAAAACCATATGATCATTTCAATAGATGTTGAAAGAGCATTTGATAAATTTGGTATCCCTTCATGATAAAAATGCACAGCAAAATAGGCATAGAGGGGACATTCCTCAAAAGAATAAAAGTAATATAAAACAAACTCACAACCAGTGTCATCCTAAACAGAGAAAAATTGAACGCATTCTCCCTCAGAACTAGAACAAGGTAAGGATACCCACTTTCAACACTCTTGTTCAACATAGTACTGGGAGTCCTAGTCAGAACAATCAGGCAAGTAAAAGAAATAAAGAATGCCCAAATTGGAAAAAATAAATCAAACTATCTCTGTATGTAGATGATATGATCTTATATCTAGAGAATCCTAAATGCTCCTCTGAAGGACTCCTGGACTTGATAAACGAATTTGGTAAAGTTGCAGGATACAAAATCAACACACACAAATCAGTAGCAATGCTATACACAAATAGCGACTAAGCTGAGACTCAAAGCAAGAACTCAATTCCATTTACAATAGCAGCCAAAAAGCCAAAATACTTAGGAATATGTTTAAACAAGGAGGTGAAAGATCTCCACAAGGGAACCAACAAAACTCTTATGAAATAAACTGTAGAGGACACAAATAAATGAAGAAACATCCCATGCTCATGGATGAAAAGAATCAACATTGTTAAACGATCATATTGCCCAAAGTAATCTACATTCAATGCATTCCCTATCAAGCTACCAATGTCACTTTTCATTAGAAAAAGCAATCCTAAAATTCATATGGAACCAAAAAAAGAGCCAGAATAGCCAAAGCAATTCTAAGTAAATAGAACAAAGCTGGAGGCATCACATTACCTGGCTTCAAATTATACTACTAGGCTGTAGTAACCAAAACAACATGGTACTGGACATTGGCCTAGGCAAAGAATTTATGACTAAATCCCCAAAAGCAAATGCAACAAAAACAAAAATAAATTAAGTAGGACTTAATTAAATGAAATAAGAAATAATCAACAGTACGAACAAGCAACCTACAGAATGGGAGAAGATATTTGCAAGCTATACATCTGACAAAGGATTATTATTCAGACTCTACAAAGAAGCAAATCAAGAAAAACGCAAATAGTCACATTAAAAAGTAAGCAAACGACATGAACAGACATCTCTTAAAAGACTATATACAAACTGCCAACAAACATATGAAAAAATACTCAACATCACTAACTGTCAGGGAAATGCGAATTAAAACCACAGTGACATATCACCTTATACCAGTCTGAATGACCATGACCATTGTTTAAAAAACAAAACAAAACAAAACAAAAAAACTGCTGGAACAATGCAAAGAAAGGGAATGCTTAATCACTGTTGGTAAATTAGTATAACTTCTATGGAAATTTGTATGAAGGAGTCTCAAAAAAACTAAAAGTAGATGTACCATTGAATCCAGCAATCTCACTACTAGGTATTTACACAAAGGAACAGAGGTCATTATAGAAAAAAGACACCTGTACTAGCATGCTAATTGCAGCACAATTCATAATTGAAAAGATGTGGAATTAACCTAAATGCCCATCAACAGATCAGTGGATAATGAAAATTTGGTCTATGTACACTATGGAATACTATTCAGCCATCAAAAAGAATGAAATGTATTTTGTAACAACTTGGATGGAATTGGAGAACATCATCCTAAGTGAACTAACTCAGGAACAGAAAACTAAATATTGCATGTTCTCACTTATTAGATGGAGTTAAACTAAGAATCTGCAAAGGTATAAAGACTGAGATAGTGAGCTGGGCTCAGTGGCTCAGCCTGTAATCCCGCACCTTGGGAGGCTGAGGTGAGTGGACTGCCTGAGCCCGCGGGCTCGGGACCCGCCTGGGCAACTTGGTGAGACCTCATCTCTACAATAAATAAAAAAATTAGCCGGGTGTGGTAGTACGCGCTTGTAGTTCCAGTTACTTGGAAGGCTGAGGCAGAAGGATCACCGGAGCCCAGCAGGTCGAGGCTGCGGTGGCCAGGAGTGGCCGCTGCACTCCAGTCTGGGTGACAGAGTGAGACTCCAACTCAAAAAAAAAAAAAAAAAAAAAGAATGAGATAGTGGCCATTGGAGAAACAGAATGGAGAGAGGGCAAGGGGTGGAGGGACAAAAAATCACCTGTTGGGTGCCATGTGCACAAGTGGGGGTGGTGGGTACATTTAAAGCTCAGGCTTCTTTGCCACTATACAATGCAACCATATAACCAAAAATGATTTGTATCCTTTAAAGCTATTTAAATAAAGAAAAATAAAATAAAATAAAAGATAATGCAGGGCTGGACTGGGAGCATCCAGGAATAAATTTTGCTAGCCCTCCTGCAGTGCTGGGACCTGGCAGACAGATAGTGTTTGGGACGTATCTGATACTTAACGAAGATGTGGGGAAGGTAATTGGACTACAGGTATGAGTCAATGACGACACTAGCTACTGGCAGCTGCAAAATGAGAACAAATTCCTTAGTGAATCTGCAGAGCCTGCTGCTGAATCACTATGGAGGTGGCCCCAAGGACAAAACATCTCTGGGCACATCTGAGTCCCTCTGGCCTGGTAACAGTTTGTTGATTGACTAGATAAAAGCACATGCAATACTCACTATCTTCAAATAACTCCATAGCCATCATTGAGAACCAGATAAGCCTCTTACTTGCTTCAGCTTCTCTCCAAGTTTTTGTGCACTCAGGGCTAGCCCCAGGCTGAGCCAGGAGATCCCAGAAAGAAGGGCATGCCCTTTCTTTCCAGGCTGTCTTGGATCAGGGGTAGTTTATGAATGACTGAATGTGGCTTTCCTCTCACCTTCTTGATGGCTGACATAGCCTTCCCAAATTCTACCATCAAACATTCCTTTGAGGAAGGCGAATTCTGAGAGGAGCCCCCATCTACAGATTTGGGGAGGACCACAGGTTTAGAAGTCTTTCTGAGAAAATTCACAGGTGATGACCAGCCACCATGACGGGTGCTCTTCAGTGCTGTGTGAGTTTCCTATAGATTTCTCTTCTTCTTAATTCCCTGCTTGGTGCCCTGGGTTGTTTTTTCCTCTCCCTGTCCCCTCCCAAGCAGAAATAAAGACTCACAGGAGCCAGGAGCCTAAATATGACCCTAATCAAGTGAGTTTTTCCACTTCCTAAGGCTGAACAGCCAGGGATGCAGGAAAGCAGGAAGGAAGAGGGACTGTGGGAGTGTGATGGGTGAAAAAGGTCTTGCTAGGGACTGTGAGGAGGGGGTCTCACTTCTTGGGTAGCCAGAAAAGCAGTGCCATGTGCTGTCTCCCCAGGCCTGTGAACAGCGGCCCTGGAGTCCCGATGCTCCTGCTGGAGGGAACTTGTGGGGACACAGGAGCTACAGGAGTAACTCCCACCCTCATCAAGACAAAAGGGTTGAGGCAGTTGGGATTGTCATGTAAGTGGACACACAACATTGCCATACAAGAAACTGGGGAAAATGGCATCACGGATGACAAATGAAGATGAAAATCTTATAGCAGTGAGAGTTCTTACAAATCATGAACCATCCCACAGGAAAATAGGGACAGAAGAAGAGAATCTCTTTGCAAAAAACAAACAAACAAACAAACAAACAAAAGCCCAGAGAAATACAATACAATATAGTCAATTTATGTGTGATCAACTCTTTTGTCCCATTAAAAAAAGTGATAAAACAAAATACCTTTTTGTGTGGCTTATTAGACTGTCAGAACTTACTTTAAAGTTGCCTGTAGCCTCTAAAGAAAGGAGAGCAAACCCAGGCACCTGCTATGTGGGGAGCTTCCACCATGCCTGTGGTACCTAGGTTCCTGATTGCTCTCCAGGAGGGTGGACATTTTACCCGGTGGGCAGGTTCAGAGCCAAGGCAAAAGCGGATAAATAAGTGATGGGATTTCTGGGCACAGAGAAGCAGCTGGGATTACAGTAAATGAAATTTGAACATCGAGGCTCCCACTCACCCGCAGCCCTGGCACTGGCAGATACTCTAAATGATCTCCTTTTGTGCACCCTTGCTATAGTTTCATTATGGCCCATTAAACAGCAATAATTAAAACAAAATATATTGGATTTGTTTATCCTGGACTTTGCAAGGAAATGAGGTTTGCGACGATGCTGGTGCAGAATTGAGGACTCCAGGACTTGTAATTAGTAGGGTAATTAAAGAGACCTCACCTTTGTACTGTGAAGGTGCATGTCTCAGGATAACATACCCTGCTGGTGGAGGGGAGTTCTGGCTAGGGGGTGCCTGAAGGAACTAGGGGCTGCCTGGTACTGGTCCAGCCAGGGAGTGCTGGGACTTGTTTAGGTAACAAAGTGCTATGTGCCAGGTGGCATTCTAGAAGCCATGATGTACCATGGGGCTTGCATGTGAGCAGGGAGACAGACACCAAGCATGTGCCAGTAAAGCAAGCAAGGAATTATGCCTAAGGAGGGAACCAAAGCAGAAGGGGTGGGGAGTGATGGGGAGCGAGGGATGGGTTGTGGTGGCTCAAAAAGTCTTCTCTTGAAGAGATGACTTTGCGCTGAGAATAGAATGATGTGAGGGTCAGAGCCTTGAAGGCCATCCAAGGGTAGATTCCCAGACAGAATAGCAAGAATGGGTGGGAAGGCAGTTAATGGTGGCTGGCCAGGCTGGGGTAGGGACTGGGTGCAGGAAGAGGTTTTCTCCCTGATTTCCCCAGCAGAGATGCAGAGTATGAGGGCACCCCAATGATTTATTGTTCTTCCACCCCCTGGCACAGAAAGTAGACCTGGTTTCCATCAATTTGTGCAATAAAGACCCTCTCTCCAGGTAAAGCCAGACACAAAGACACCTGAGAAGGCATGTTCTTGACTTAGAGCTGCTCATAAGGGTTCAGGGAACATCTCCAGCTTTAACTACAGTGTTCACTTAAAGGAGAAGGGTTGCCCAGCTCCCATGGGGAGGAGGGGAGTGAAATCAATTCCATCCATCTGTCCATCTGTCCATCCATCCGTCTTTCCACTTATCCACCTACCCATCCATTCTCCAACCGGCATACATTTGTGCATTTTCTGAGTCCCTACTCGTTCTGAGAATTTTTAGGAACCAGGAACCCTCATAAATCAACCTAGGTTCCTGCCATCCTATAAAGCAGTTTCTGCAACTGAAGAGGAGCTACTCCCTTTGCAGTTTGGTGCCACCTGGTGGCAGTTGTTGGCTCTGGCTGAAATCGATGGGGATAATTCTGGGTAGGGTGGCTGCATGAGATTTATTAGTGAAATAATTTAGACTTGGAGAGTGAGATCTTTCTTCTATTTTTGGCTGGTTCCAATTTGAGATTTCCTGGATGGATTTAGTTTTCTTTTTCTTTTCTTTTTTTTTTGAGTTGGAGTCTCATTCTGTCACCCAGACTGGCATGCTCCTGGCCACCACAGCCTCGACCTGCTGGGCTCTGGCGATCCTTCCGCCTCAGCCTTCGAAGTGACTGGAACTACAGGCACGAGCTACCACACCCGGCTAATTTTTTGATTTATTGTAGAGATGAGGTCTCGCCAATTTGCCCAGGCGGGTCTCGAACCCGCGGGCTCAGGCAATCCACTCACCTCGGCTTCCCAAAGTGCTGGGATTACAGGCTGAGCCACCGAGCCTGGCTAATTTTGGATTTATTGTAGAGACGAGGTCTCGCCAAGTTTCCCGGGCTGGTCTTGAACCCTTGGACTCAGGCAGTCCACTCGCCTCAGCCCCCCAAAGTGCTGGGATTACAGGTTGAACCACCAAGCCCGGTCGATTTAGTTTTCTTATTAGCAATTCATTATGATCTCTTAATAATAGGTAGCTTGACTTACAAACTAAATGCTTATAAAAAGATTTTGCTTTAAGTCGTGACTCTAGTGGATCAATCAGAGCAGTTCTGAATGTTGGGATCTTAGAAACTGAGCCTTGTACATGCTCTCATAGGATGATGTATCCCAGACTGATGGAGGTCCAGCCTCACAAGATTCTCCCATCAGGAGGCTGCATGAGACTTCAGGACAGAAACAATCATTTCAGAAATAGCCCAGTTGGTTAGTACCCCTTTCTCAGGCCAGTCTGAGGAATGTGGGCTGGGAGAATACTGGGGACACAATCCCCCCCCACTTCCCTGCTTTCCAAAATGAAGTTGCCCAGGTGACCAGCTTTCCTTCTGTTTCTCATGTTCTCTTTCTGGGGTACTAATTTCTATTCTGAATTTACACTTTTATGGGGTTTTCATTACATGAAACTGACCAAGGAAGTATGGCCACTGAGGGGTCTCTCTAGGGTTGTAGGCAAAGAGACCCATCTGCTACTGACAGCCCTCTGAGACCCGTGGGAGGAGCTGAGTGAGTTCCGGGGAAGTTCTGAGAACCACCGCATGCCATATGCTAGATGACTTTGCCTGGGGGAGATATAGGCCACAGTGGCCTTGGGTCTTGACTCCCCAAATACTTGACCTTGTGAATATCTTTCTCCCTGGCCCTGGAAAAGAAAGTCCTGACCTCCTGCCTGATTGCTCTAGGACCTACTTCTACAGCCTTCCAGCCCTACCCCAGAGTCTATTGGCCTTGGGTTTTCTGCTTGTAACTTCTGTCCCCAACCAGCCTCTCTGTCCAAGTGTCTGTCTGGAGGCTCAGGGGCTTCCATCCAGACCTCTGTCCCTGGCCCTTGGATCCTTACCAGTAGTATCCAGCATTTCAGACTGTCCTTGAGACCCTACCTGGCTCCTACTCTACCAGTGAATGGGCTGACTCAGAGTCCTGTGGAATTTGCAGTACAAATGTGATTTTCAGTGTCAGTTATGCTCACGGATGCCTAACTACCCACAAGGCAAAGGATGAAAAACTGACAGGTGGAGGTGAGGTCAAAGAGGAAAATGTTTGCATGTGTGTTGGCCATCTGTGGGCTTTCACAGAAATGAGAAGGAGTGCCAATGATTCTCAGGCATCTTGAAAATGCTTATTCTTTGATCACATCATTTCTCTACTGAACATTTATTTTAAGAAAGTAACAATGTTATGTCTGACAATGGTTTCCCCAATGCAATATGACTGTGGCAGGTACTGACAGTTGTCCCCCAGTATTTATTCTCTTTTCTCCCATAATAGTAGAGCCTGTAAATGACAAGATAAAACTGTTTCTAAGTCCCCCTAACAACTGGGTAGGGCTGTAGTTTTGGCCAATGGCAGGAAAGTACAGGTAACATGTGTGCTTTCATGTCTTGGAAGGAGTGTGCCCTCCAAGGACCGCTGTGCTCTCCTGCTCTCCTCTTTTAAACTCCCTGACTGCTGCAGTGGACCCTGGGGGGCCTCTTGGACCATGCAGACAATGGCCAGACCCGAGGGATGGTGGAGAAGCCAGACTAAAGGCAGCCCTGCCATCCTCTTGGTGCAGAGTCATCGTGCCCCTGGATACCCGCATCAAAAGGAAGTAAACTCTGCCTTGCTTAAGCCACTGTTATAGGTCTCTAGTCCAGCAAATGGATATATATCCTGACTACTTATAGAAGCACTAAGATATTGTGGAAGAATATTTGGTAACATAGAAAGATATTAAAAATATACTGTTAAGTGAACAAAACCAGGTAGTGCTATGATTCCAATTTTTCTTTTAGAAGTATGCGTATAATAAAATTCTTATAAAATATTGGTAAGTTATATGCTAAAATGTTAATGATGGTTATCTTTAGGTTGTGAGACTATGGATAACTTTAATTTTTTGTCTTATGTGCTTTTAGAAAAAAACATTTTAACATTTAATTCATTGATTGATTTATTTTCCTTTAGACAACGTTTTCCGAAGAGCATAATAAAAGGAAAGTCAGCCATAAACCTACCACTTAAAAAAATCTATTCAGGGATTACAAATTCAGATGCCTTCAGACATCAGACAGAAATTGTCTTGGTGTGAGGGGCAAGATGTTACAAAGGGGCAGGATGTGGACCATGGCCAGTTGTATTCTGTGCAATTGTTTTCACATTTTAGACAACATAAAACAATGCCAATACCAATTCTGGCCAAACAAAGCAACTCTTACCCTGACTGTATAGCAAGCAGCAACCTCTGTCTAAAGTAAGAAACGAAGGTCCCCTCCCCTTCACTCCTTGTCAATTCCTACCCCCCTAAGACCAAACACTATTTCCTGGTTAAAGGGGTAAGAACCAAGCCAGGTGCTTCTAAGAGAGCTGTGGCAGAGAGAAAGTATAGTATCACTTAGACTCAGCAGAGTTTAGCATAGGCATTGCCAGACAGAGGCTGAACTGGTGGGGGGGGGGGCAGGGGGGAGGGGTGGGGGGGAGGGGAGAGAGGAAGAAAAGGGAAAGGGAGGA
>CAUYQG010187640.1:0-14944 GCA_963574415.1 Tarsius wallacei
TTTTGCATTCCTCTACTTACATATATACGTATATGAATTATTGTGCAACCTGCTTTTCTCACTGAACTACAGAACTTGGAGCTCTTTCTCTATCAGTGCATATATATTGACTTGATTAAAACCACTGCATGGGAGGCCGAGGTGAGTGGATTGCCTGAGCCCGCGGGTTCGAGACCCGCCTGGGCAACTCATCTCTACAATAAATAAAAAAATTAGCCAGGTGTGGTAATAGTGCGCCTGTAGTTCCAGCTACTTGGAAGGCTGAGGCGGAAGGATCGCCGTAGCCCAGCAGGTCGAGGCTGCGGGGGCCGGGAGCGGCCACTGCACTCCAGTCTGGGTGACAGAGTGAGACTCCAACTCAAAAAAAAAAATAAAAATAAAAATAAAAAAATAAAACCACTGCATAAAATGCTGTAGGATAGATTTAACTACTCTCCATTGATGAGTATTATCAATAAGTATTATCAATGGAGGTTATCTATGTTTTAATATAGATTTAAAATGTTCCAACAAACTTTTTATGTAGTTTAGATTCATAGACGTGGAATCATTTTAGTTGGATATTACTAAACTGCTTTCCAAAAAAAAAAACTAGACTTACCTGCCCCTCTCTGAGACAGGGCATATCAGGGTCCTGCACCCTAAACCTTCACCAACACTGGGTACTACTGCTATTTTCAAACTTTCTGCTAGTATTTAATAATTTTTAAATTTTAAATTTACATTTTGACACTTTTAACTCAATTTGTAAACGTTTCTGATTTTTAAAAAAATTTTACATCTGGGTGTTTTTAGCTTAATGTGTAAATGGGACTAGTATAAAAGGCAGTTACTTTTTATAAGCATACAATACTTTTCTTTACCCAGATTATTGCTTTTTACCTTGATTCCCCTTTTGTCTGATACTAATAACACTGTTCCTGATCTTTTTAACACTTTTCTGTTTGTATCTCTATTTCTTTATTTTTAACATTTCTATTTCAAAGATAATATAATTGAACTTTACATTGTTACCTAATTTATTAGACTTTATTAATCAAGGAGTTCTTTGCATTTATTGTGAGCCTTGAAATGCTTTATCTTTCTCCTGACAACTGATTATACATTTTCAAAGTTAAGCTTTTATTGGTTTTTCTTCATCTTTAAAAAAAACCTATTTTCTCTCTTTCATTGAATTAACCAGATTTCCTGTTTTTGTTTTTTTTTTAATGATTTGGAAGTTTTATATCCCACTTCTGATCTTTGTCCTATTTCTATTTTACTAACAGTTACACTTACATTTTAGGCAGACATATTTAAACATACACACACACAAGTTTTGTTTTTACCTTAATTTATATAAGATATACATATATTTAAATGTGAGGGGGGATCTGAAAAAACATGGAATTTTTTTTTGGAGGGTGGGTCCATTGTAGTACAGACTTTCCCCTAGGTAAGTGTTCTAGGAACCCATTGGCATCAGTGTATCAGCTAGTGTTGTTGTGAGAGGTTACATTCAGCTTCAGCAAATTTTTTCTTTTTTTTTTAGATTCTTTCAGTGCACTTGCCCATTTCATGGTGGGTGATTTACAAGTACATCTGCCTGCACCGTGCTGAATGTTCAGTAGTTTTTGAGCAAAAACCAGCATGACCCCCATGCCCCACCCTCCCTATTCACCTGATCCTGCTCTGAGCAACTTTTTTTTGTTTCCCTGATGAAAAAAGTCCTCAAAGGGAAATGTTTTGCTGATGTGGAAGAAGCGAAACAAAAAACAGCAGAAGCACCATCAAGAAAGCAAGATGACAGCCCACAGACTGGAAAAAAATATTTGCCAACTGTATATTTGACAAAGGTCTACCATCTAGGCTCTACAAGGAACTCAAATGTGCCAAAAAGAGAAAACAAGCAGCCCTATTAAAAAGTAGGCAAAAGATATGAATAAACACTTCTCAAAAGAAGACATATGAGCAGCCAATAGATACATGAAAAAATGCTCACCCTCACTAGTTATCAAAGAAAGGCAAATTAAACTACACTGAGATACCACCTAACTCCAGTCAGGATGGTCATCATCAATAACTCAAAAAACAGATGCTGGAGAGGATGTGGGGAAAAGGGAACACTTCTACACTGTTGGTGAGAGTGTTAACTAGTACAACCTCTGTGGAAAACAGTGTGGTGATTTCTAAAAGATCTAAAAATTGACCTCCCATACAACCCAGTAATCCCCCTTCTGGGGATATACCCAGAGGAACTCAAATCATTCTACAAAAAAGATACCTGTGCATGCATGTTTATTGCAGCGCTGTTCACAACAGCAAAAACGTGGAACCAACCATGCTGCCCATCAAAAGTAGACTGGATTTAAAAAATGTAGTACATACACACGATGGACTATTACGCAGCTATAAAGGACAAAATTATGAACTTTGCAGCAACTTGGATGGAGTTGGTCTATAATACTCAGTGATCTTTAACAGAAACAAAGAACTGAGTACCACATGTTCTCACTCATAAGTGGACCCTGAACAATTATCATAATACTGTAAGAAAAGGATTGGCAGTAGTAGGAAACTGCCAGGGGAGTGGGAGCGGGGGTGGGGGGAGTGGCACACTTCATCAATAAGGGTACCTGATCTCAAGCCAGGTGATGTGGATGGAAACCAAAGTGAGATCCAAACTTTACCTGTACAATGACTATTTGTATACCTAACCCTGAATTGTACCCCACATCTTCAAAATAAAAATTTTTTTTAAAACATCAAAACCAATTAGCTCAAAAACCATTTTGAGCAGTAGAAAAAGTGTCTCAACAGGTGTACTACATCAAACGGAGAGTACTTTGAAGGTGACTGAAATTTAAATATGTAAGAATACCCAATTTTTTATAAATGGATTCCTTTTTGGGGGTCCCTTCATACATATATTCACGTTACATACATTTATTTAAATGTTTAATTAATATTGATTGAATAATAACTTTCCTATATTTAAACTAAGGGAATGATTTCATGTAAAATAGTTGATGAGTATTAATTAATATTCAGTCATCTACCCTGAGTATTAACTATGGCATAGTATGACACACTAAGTTAAAATGCAAGATACACTTTACTTTGTGAGTTCCAAACTTCAATATCAACAATTTTAGAGATATTTTTCAATAAAAAGTATATCAATAATAGCATTTCTATTTTATATAGCTTTATATTATTTTGCTCCTTCAATATGTAGTACTTCTAAATTATTTATAGCCAAAATATCACTTTTTAAACTTTCCCTCTGAAAATAATTTCAAGGATATCATTCAGACCACATCATTTTAGATGACAGAATGAGCCTGGACTGGAGCAAAATGCCTATCAATTAAGGCTGAGAGTTTTTAAAGACCAGTGTCCAAATCTGTAGCAATGTTGGGTAACAAGATGTGAGGCTGTTGAAGAACAGAAGCCAGCCTGTCTCTGTGAACCACCAGATTCTCAATCTTCACTTTAAAGGTAAAGAAATTAAATTATTCTGCAGTTCAAAAGGCTGCCTGCAAATGTACAGCATAGTGTTGTAGGGGAAATGGCCTTTTAACTATAGACTTGGCTGCCATGCTATAGCATTCTAGATTGGCCCTGTCCAATGTGGCAGCCTCCAGACTCAAGCGACTAAGCACTTGATGTGGTGATTGACAACTGAAAGTGCTTCAAATGTAAATTACACATAATTTCTAAGACTCAGTACAAAAAAATTTTAAAATCTCATAATTATAATATTGATTACATGTTGAAATGATAATAAGGGGATATTTATTTCACCTGGTTTCTACTTTTTTAATGTGGCTACTATAAAACTTCAAATATGTGCTTCTCATTATATATCAACTCAATAGGGCTCTTCTAGATGTCCTTGGACCCACTCAAGAAATGAAAAGCTGGCAAAATTGTGACTACAAAGAAAATACTATTTTCTGTGAGCTGCAGACAGATTGTTGGAAGGCTAACAATTTTTGGTAGGACTCTGGTAGGCTGTCATTTGCAGTAGGCACTTTACCACCCCTGCCCAACAGACTGTGTACTCTTTATTTTCTTGGAACTCTAATAATTTCATCTTGATAGCACTGGTGACAGTTCCAGAGCTGATTAGTTTAATTCAATCCTAAGCATTTTAGTCCATATTTGATATCTTGGATCTACAATTCTAATCTCAAAAGTATTTGCCCCCAGAACTTTGTGACCATTGTTCTATTATTTTCTAGTATTTAACAATATTTGACACTACAGTGACACTCTGCTTCTTAGTTTTCAGTAAATTGCCTGTTTGGTTGCACTCTCGCATGCTCTGTCACTCTCCAAGCTCAAAAATTTCAACAAGATTTGCTTCAATATTTTTTCCCCATCCCCAATTCCTGCTGAGCACTTAATGGACTCTTTTGATATGAATTTTCATATTTTAGCTCAGGAAAATTATGTCTTATTGTGATTATTTACCCTTTTTATATTCTACAAATTTTTCCATTACATGAATATTAATTTCCTGGAATCTATGTTTTATACCCACTTAACTCCTTATTTCCAGTTTTTCATCTTTGTGCTGAAGATTCTAAAATAGCTCCATAATTTATTCCTTAATATATGTAATTTGGTGTCAACCTTTTTTTATTCTAAAATTTAGTCCTTGCACTAGGATTTTTGGCAATAAGTTTTTTTTTCTTGTCTTCTGAGTCTTTATTTCAGAGCTGTGACAGATAGATTCTCAAGTAGGCCCCATGGTCCCTACCTCCTGGTATTTAAGCTATTTTTAATACCCTTTCCTGAGTTTGGGAAGGGCCTTGACTTGCTTTTACCCAGTAGAATACAGCAGAGGTGATGAAGGATCACTTGTATGAATCCATGACAGAAGATTATAATGTCTGTCATGCTGGAAGCATCTCTCCCTTATTGACTTTAAGGAAGCAAGCAGCCATGTTGATAAGCCTCCATAGAAAGGAGTTGAGGGCAACCTCCAGCCAACAGACAGCAGACACTGAGGCTAGTCATCTGTAAGGAACTAGATGCTGCTAACAACCACATGAAATCAGAAGTGGATCCTTCCCTATCAAGCTTCAGATGAAACTGCAGGAGACTGCAGCCCTTGGCCAACATCCTCATTGCAGCCATATGACATCCTGAAGCGGAAGACCCAAAAAGCCTGACACACAGTTGCTGCAAGGTCATTAATGTATGTTTAAAGTTTGTGATCATATCATCACACAGCAAAGAACTAAATAACAGCTGCCTAGTTGTATTTTGTGGCTACCATGTCTTTTGGGATCAAGAGTTTTTAAAGTTCTACTGTTTCCTGAATCAGTGTTTTCTTTGATGAGAATCACTCTTCTCTGTGTCTCTCAAGCTGCTGGGTTTTCTCAGATGTCCTGTGAATCTTGAATGGTTCTGAAGTGAACATGAAAGTCCCTGACAGGAAGACACTCTCTAACGGGAGTGATATGGGGTGAGCAGAGATTGAGGGAAAGAAGACAATAAGCATAAATAAAATACTCTATGCCAGTGATATTTACCAATAAAAATATAGGTTAATGTGATATTGATACATACACATGTGCCAAAGTTGGTAGAGGCTACCTCACAGATGGTGGTCAGGGAAGGCCTTTCGGGAGAAATTATATTTTACTAACTTGAATGAGGCAATAACCCTCAAAAGCTGTAGAGGAGAGCTTTCCAAACTCATGGACCAGATAGGAGAAAGGTCCTTATTCTCATTGATGCTGTAACAAATTACTACAAATTTAGCAGCTTAGAACAACAGTTATAATCTGTTTGGTTGTTGTTTGCTTTTTTAAATTTCAATAGCTTTAGAATGTACAAATACATTTTGGTCTGAGCTTTTTAAGTGTACTCACCATCCCCACTGGTGCACATTGTACCAAACATGTGATTTTTCATCCCTTCACCCCTTCCCCCACACCTGACTCTTATACCATTCTCTGTCTTTGCATATCCTCAGTTTAGCTTCCATTTATAAGTGAGATGTGGTATTTGGTTTTCTATTCCTGAGGTAGTTCACTTAGTATGTTTTCCAATTCCATCCAAGTTACTGCAAAAGACATTATTTCATTCTTTTTTATAGCTAGATATTATTCCATAGTGTATATATACCATATTTTCATTATCCGCTAGTCAGTTGATGGGCATTTAGACTGACTCCACATTTATGCAATTGTGAATTGTGCTGCAATGTACATACAGGTGCAGGTGTCTTTTGTATATAAAGGCCTGTTCCTTTGGGTAGATACCTAGTGGTGGAATTGCTGTGTCAAATGGTAAGATCTACTTTTAGTTGTCTGAGAAATCTCCATACCACTTTCCATAGAGGTTGTACTAATTCACACTATCACCAACAGTGTATAAGCGTTACTTTTTCTCTGCATCTGGGCCAGCATCTATCATTTCTTGATTTTTTAATAATGGTCACTCTGGTGTAAAATGGTATCTCATTGTGGTTCTGATTTACATTTCCCTGATGATTAGTGATATAGAGCATTTTTTCATGTTCGTTGGCCATTTGTATATATTCTTTTGAGAGATGTCTGTTCATGTCATTTGCCCAGTTTTTTAATGCTGTTATACATGGGGGACCCCAAAATATGGAATTTATAAAATAATGTGTACTTACATGTTTGAACTTCAGTCATCTTCAAAGTACTCTCCATTTGATGATGCAATATACCTATCAAGATGCTTTTTCCACTGCTCAAAAGTTTTTGAACTCATTCATTTTGATGCCTTTTACTGCTTCTGCCATTTTTTACCTCTTCCACACTGGCCAAACGTTTCCCTTTCAGGACTTTTTTCATCCAGAGAAACAAACAAATAAAAAATCACTTGGGGTGAGATCAGGTGAATAGGGAGGGTGGGACAAGGGGGTCATGCATTTTTGGACAAAAACTGCTGATTACTGACTTGAGGTTTCAAGCAGGTGTGCTTGTAAATCACCCATCATGAAACGGGCACACATTGAATCTCTGAAAAAAAGAAAAAACAAACTCACTGAAGCCAAATGCAGCCTCACAACAAATCTAGCTGGTACACTGTTGCTGATGGGTTCCTAGAACACTTACCTAGCAGGGGAAGTCTACTCCAAGGGTCCCACACTCAAAAAAGTAATTCATTTTGGGGGTATCTCCCCTTGTAATCTTACAGTTCTGCGAATCAGAAGTCTGGTAAGCTCTGCTAGTTTCTCTGTTCTAGCTCCCTTAAGACTAAAATCAAGGTGTCAGCCAGCCTGGGCTCTTATCTGGAATCTCTAGGGGAGGCTTCCAGGCTCATTCAGGCTGTTGGAAGAATCATTTCTATGCAGTTGTAGGACTGAGATCTGTTTCTTTGTTGGCTGTTATCTGGGGGCTGCTGTCAACTTGGAGGCTTCTCTCTAGCCTTGCAAATAGGCTCCTACATCTCAGAGCTGCAATGACGAGTCAAATCTTTCTTGTGCTTGGAATCTCTGACTTCATATTCTGCCACATCTTTTTTTCTGACTCTTCTGCCTTCCTCTTAGCCAGAAATCATCTCTGCATTTAAGGACCTATGTAATTAGATTGGGACTACCCAAAGAATTCGGGATAACCTATCTTAAGGTCTATAACTACATTACATCTACTAAGATCCTTTGCAGCAGTACCTAGACTAGTGTTTGATTGAATAGCCAAGGAACAGAAATCTTGGAGGACCATCTTCAGAATTCTGCCCACCACTCTTCCTAGATGGGAATTGTGCTTGTTGTACCTTGGTTAAGATAAAGACCAGTGGGATGAGGCAAAGTAAGGAGAGTGGAGAGAAATGATTTTTGGCTCTAGGAAGGATTTGGATTATATTTTCATTTCAGTGGGAATCTATTGGAGTATTTTTATCTAGGGAAACAATACAAACTAATTTATATGTGAAAATGATCAGTACGGCGAGAGGGGAAAGCTTCCTTGTCAATTGTGTCTCACACTGCTAAGCAGGGCCACGGATGGGAAGCAATGTGTTAATCTTGGTGTGGGTCTGCGTGTGTGTCCATGGGAAGAATATAGACAAGAACTATAGGAAGGAAGGGTGACGAATGAGGAAGGAGATAACAAGTGAGACAGCAAAGAGTACATTGGAAGCTTTCAATGTTCATCAAACACGTGTGCTTCTATCTACTGTGACGGCCTGAAGTTACCTGCCACCAACTCATTTCTCAGGCCACAGGGCCCACAAAAGCCAGGCCATTATAAATCACTTCCTGATTTAGGGAACTCCTATTTCCCAGTGCCTCCATATGAACAGTGGGGCATGAGCTCTGTTAGTCTCAGCAGTCCTTCCAGATACCAGACCCCTGGCCTACAGACACTTTGCTACCTGAGCTAGGGGTATATCCCAGGCACTCCTGAGAAAATCAATCTCAGCTGGCCTTTCCACAGCACTTTATTACTTAGCCCAGGAATTCCAACAACCCAACACTATTTGCCTTGTAACTTCCAGAAACATCTAAAATGTCATATTCAAAAATGGCATCCTTCCCTCTTTTCCAACATTGAATGGATTTATTCTTAGTTTTTATCTTTTCATTTCAATGAGCATTTTGCACATATGGGCAGGAAAGAACCTGTGACTCTGTCCACCATCCTAAATGAAAATCTCCATAGTATACCTTTTTCTTATTAAGCTAATATTTTCTTGTGAAAAAAAAAAAGGTGGGCTGCTGGTATAGTTTGTCATAGAAGCCTTTTAAGGGAAAGGTGAGCTGCATGCATAGCTGGATACACAGGTAAAGAACAACTCTGACATCAAAGCATGGGACCACCATGTGTCCCTCTCTAAGACTGCCCAGCTTAGAAATCAGTGGGTGGAGACTCGACCAGCAGAACCACTCTCTGTTCATTCATTGTGGTATTGGAATGCTTGCCCTGGCCACACCTGAGGAACCTGGACTTGCCATTTTTTTCCCCCAAGTCATCTCTAAATTTCTAAACAGAAATGGATTAACAGAGCTCTAACACCTAGGTTTCTCTGACCTTAGCAGGCCCCATTAGTCAGCAGGCACATAACTGGTTGCTGAGACTCCTGGGCTCAGCCAACACAAAGCACCAAAGGTTCAAGTATCCTTAACTGCAGCATGCTGCCTAAAACACTACCTTATGTGGAATTCCTAATTTTTTCTCCCTTTTCTTTAATGATTTGTATATCCAGTGGTATACTGTGCTGCCATTACTCCTTACCAAAGCCCTCTCTCAATATTTTCCCATTCAGTTTCTATAACGATCCAAGTTCATAACACTTAAAACGTTAGCCCTTACAAGACTACATTTTGTTTTGTACCTAGCATGGTGCCCAGCACCTGGCACTCTGTAAGCAAATGTCAAACTGATAAGTTAACTTTTGGCACTGATAACAGAATAGCAGACCTAGATGTGTCATTAATGACTGTTTCCTCTTATTGCTTACAGTTTCCTCTTATTGCTTAAAAAAAACCCCAAAAACCTGAGATCATAGTATTTACAAGTTGTCCAAGGTCAAAATCATGGGCAATTTTCCAAAAACCATTTAAATGCTCTTTCCATTATAAACTGACTGTGAAAAGGTAAAAGGTTAAATCTTTTTTAAAGACAAGCATTGATTAGGGCAACCCCCTTGGGTTCCCTTCCAAGGGAGGATTTTCTATCTTCTTAATAAATCCTGCTTTCTAAAAAAGGGAAGATTTTCTATCTTCTTAATAAATCCTGCTTTCTAAAAAAAAAAAAAAAAAAAAAAAATTGGTGACTAGATCTCATCTATTCTTCTAAGCCTCCCTCCATTCAGCAAGGCTGCTAGGCCTTTAAAATAGCTCCATCTATTCAAACTGTTTAAAACGTGCTCCAGATGCTTACTCACCACCAATTCCAGATTTGGGAATCTGAGAAGGAAGCTAAACAATGTATCTTTATCTGACCTGTCCTTTTTCCATAGTCCTGAATAGAATCTTCTCAATCAGATCTTTGGAGGTGGGTTACAGTGTAGCTTAAAAAAACTAGGGAGTAACAATGAAGACTAATAAATAACACACACAGACAAGTAAAGAATAATAATCTAGGACCTATGAAAAAGTTCTAAAGTCTAGAAAAAAAAATAATTAAAAGTAAGCCCATGATCTTTATACTATGACCCTATCTTATCAAAACCAACTTGTGGACGGTAGACTTGTTATTTCTGAACACATTTTTATTAGTCCTGATAACAAACAAAAATTAGGAGAGATAAGGAACAAAAAGCAGAAAGCAAAAACTGATACTTTCACTCTAGCTTTTGGTGAGATCTTAAATCTATTTAAGTAACAGTAAACAATGCTCTGTTTTTCATGTAAACCATTATACTAGCTAACATTAAGAATTATGTGGACTTCAGAAGGAACTTTCTTCAATAAAAGATGAATTTTAATCAGATACAACCTTATGAGTAATCCTCAGCCTAAAAAAGTTTCAGTTAGAGTTTACCATTCATACTCTTCTACATTTTCAAAAGAAAACTTTGAAAAAACAAAAAGTGCATTCTCATTTTGTTTAAATAAGGCTTACACATCAAATAGGGCAAATAAAATTTGGATTAACACAGGTTATGTCAATTGGTTATAAAATTCGCATTATTTGAGGTACAGAATTTAGAATATATTCTAAAAAATGCACTTAACGAACCCCCAGCTTCCTATGCTAAAAAATGAAAAAGACTGTACTACAAAAATGCCATCTTTTAATTTCAAGTGTCCCATTTACTTTCCACAACCAAAAGTTTTGTTCCAGTTTTCATAAAGCTCTAAATCTTTTAGAGACACACTAGGCCGCACAGTTCTAAAAGCATTATCAAAATCAATATAAGCTATTGGTCGAACTTGATCTGGTGTTAAGGTAGCAATGTCAGCAGTTTGTAAACTGCGAATAGGACCAAGAGAAGCCTCTCTGCAAAGCTGTGTCATGTCTGCTCCTGAGAACCCATCAGACTGCTGCACAATCTGTTCAATTTCTTCTTCACTGAGGCAAGATTGCTCCTTGGACATTAGATTAATTACTATCTGTTTCCTAGCTGAAGCTTCTGGGAGGGGAATATAAAGCCTTTTCACCAGTCTTCTCCGAGCAGCCTCATCAATTTCTTGTGGCCGATTTGTTGCTCCCACCACTAGAATACGATCTTCAGAAGACGTAGTTGCTCCATCTAACTGTACTAAAAATTCTGTTTTTATCCTTCTAGAAGATTCATGCTCACCATCTCCCCGGTGAGATAATAGGGAATCTATCTCATCAATAAATATCACAGCTGGTTGCTGACACCTTGCAACAGCAAACAATGCACGGACCATTTTCTCCCCCTCACCTACCCATTTGGATGTCAAAGATGAAGCAGAGATGCTAAAGAATGTTGCACCTGATTGACTAGCAATGCACTTGCCAATGAGAGTTTTACCAGTCCCAGGAGGACCAAAGAGCAAAATCCCTTTAGGGGGTCCCCGTAAACCAGTAAAGATGTCTGGCCTCATCATGGGCCACACAACTATTTCCTTTATTGTGGCTTTAGCAAATTCGACTCCTGCGATATCATCCCAATTTACTGGTGGTCCATGATCCATAATCTCATTCATAATAAGTTCGATCATCTTTGGCTCCAAGTTCTTCAGGCACTCATCAACTGGATGTGCTGGTTCTGCAGGTCCTGCCCCATAAGGCTTATACTGCATTCCTCCATTCTGCTCTCCCCCATCTTGTTTAGGTATAGGAGGAACAAACTTTCCAAATATTCCTCGCGATCTACTAGCTCCCAGGGACTTTTTTACACCACCATATGAAGACCCTGATACACGGTGGGGTTGCTGGAACTTTTTTTGCTGATCTACCCATAATTGTTCTTTTGCAGTTTTAAAAGTAGGCAGGCTGCTGTCCTCCTTTTGACCATTATCTTCTGTTTTATGAAAAGCCTTATTCATTATTGGATTGGAAAGTACATCAGTGGTACCAGAACCATAGAAAGCCTTTCTTTCCTGTGGATTTTCACAGCCAGCAGGAAAACAAGATTGATTTGATAAGGACACATTTAGTCCTATGTTGCCTTTTGGAGAGATGCGATTTTCCTTTCTGCCATTTCCAAATAATGGTGTGGCATGAAATTTTGCAATGGCTGGCTCACCTAAAGGTGTTGAGAATGTAGGACAAGTCTTAGTGATGTTAGTCACCATAGGTGGCTGGATGCTCTGATAGTATTTCAAAGGACTGCTCTCTGGGAAGTCTTGAGTCCTATCTGTGTCATAAGTTGAGTTAGGTAAAAGGTCACCCTTTCCAGAACTGCCACAACCACTAAATTTAGGAAGAGCATAGACAGTGGCCTCCTTATGAATTACCAGTGATGCATCAGTAGGTTCCAATAAAGAGTCTTTAAATTTTTTGCCAGCTTGCATCATCTTCTGTACACTACTCATTTTGAAAACATTATTTATTGACAATCCAGACTGCCACTTGTCACTGTCAGTTTGTTGAGATCTTGCCAAAGTTAAAATGTTTTCTGCATAGTTATTCAAGCCAGATTCAACATTGTCAGAATCAATAATTGCAGAATATTTCTCTGCATATTTTTTGAACAGTTTGGTAGCACAGACCTGGGAGATCTCAGAGTTTGCCCATGCATACTGAATGCGTAATATCTGTGCACGGTATGCATCTGCCTTCTGTTCTGTACATATGCCAGATGTAATTGCAAAGTAATTCTTCTGCCATTCACTCAGGTGCACAGACCTAGAGCTGGAGGTCTGCATTTTAGAGGTTCTATAACAAACAAAAAAATCGGTATCAAGAAAAAAAGATATAGTACTTTAAACATGCTTTTAAAATATTTGCTAATCTGAAGGCAGGTACATCAAACTTTTCATTTATAAAGTAAATTTATAAGGATAGATTACTTGGTAAGAGAAATATCTAGTTAACCACAGATTTCAAGTTTTCAAGATATATTGTATAAAGTCTTCAAGATTAAAGACTTAATTTTTTATGGTTAAACTGTTTTAGTTATATAATAATTTTCCCCATGAAAAGGAAAAACATTCAAAGCTCAAATGAAAAGGATTTAAAATTAATCAGCAAATGAAAGGTAATATGTAATATGGATAAACAATGAAATTATAGATACACAAACCAAAACAAACGAGAAGTCTGATCTCTAAGAGAAATCAGATGAATGATCATAGGCAAACTACCACTGAGCCTTCACTATTCTTATCTATAAAGAGAGGAACCATTTTAACAATCAAGTAATGAATCTGAAAATAATCTAAAAATTACTTTCATTATCCCTATTGTGCAAATGTAGAAACTGAGGCTGAGAGTTAAGAAACTTACTTGAGATTACACAGCCAGTTATGAGTGGTGCCAGAAATCGAACACAAGCAGTTTCACTCCAGATTCAGTGCACTCCACCATGTACACAATGCTCCTTGACACTGCCAGCCTAGGTCACAGATTGAGCAGCATGGATCATAATATGAACTATGACATATTTAAATGTTTTTAATGACTTATTCATAAGCACCTAAAACAGAATGCCCCAGACTCTCTCACAATTTCCCAATTTCACATAAAGTATTAAAAAGTGAAATTATTACAATAAATGAAGTATGAGAACAAGCTAATTAGGTTACTAGTAAAGTGCTTTTACTTTAGATTTTTTTCTCAAGTTATTTCCGTAAGTCCCTCCACATTAAGTCATATCTTAACAGAACTATAGATGAATGTATGTACCATGCTGGATATGTAGAATTTACCAGCAAATCCACAAGAATAACCTATTTTTTAAAAACTTTAAATTTTTTTACTGCAATACAGTAAAAACCAAGAATTTACACACTTATTTTTACCTTCCAAATTATGTGTAAGTGTAGCTTAATAATCAATAAGGTATTTTAGTCCAACAGCCATGTTTAATACTGTTTAATATGTTTAATCCCATAATGTCTTACAAAGAATTTGTCACACTGTATATAGGTACTCATAAATCTTTGTTAAAAAATAAAGAAATTTAAGATCCAGTGAGACTGTAACTTTTTTAAAAGCTACAAAGCTAACAAAACTAGAACTGGCCTCCCCTGATAAGCAGCTCATCCTTATTTTCACCAATCTAACCCTTACTTTACACTTTTTATAAATAACTTTTAAAACTTTTTCATTTTAAAATGAATACTGAAATACTGAAAATGAAAAATTGAAAGACAGGTAACTTGGAAAACATTTGTCACAAACT
This sequence comes from Tarsius wallacei, assembly GCA_963574415.1. Lineage (NCBI taxonomy): Eukaryota > Metazoa > Chordata > Mammalia > Primates > Tarsiidae > Tarsius > Tarsius wallacei. Next base: position 14,236 of record CAUYQG010187640.1, read on the forward strand.
TTCACAATTACTATGATCATCCTCTTTCTCTTCATGGCTAAATATCATTTTATCATCAACAATCCTGGGATTCCTCCAATAGCTCAGCGTTCTAGTCACTGTTCTTAAAACACTTCTCTTTCTCCTTTCCATCTTCACCTTTTAAAATAGTCACCTCCCAAGTCTTATTTCTTCCTTTCAATTCAATCATTTATCTCACAAATATGGATATGGATAAAGAAGAAATTTTTCGTCATCACTAATTAATGACATAGCCATTGTTCTGTTTATAATTTCCAAGTCAATTTAACCTTCAAGGACTTTCCTAGATCTAAACAAGAATGGTCAATTAGAAATGACATAAGAACTGTATTTCAATCTACATTTTAATAACGTTCTAACTATCTTAAGAATGTGGTATTTGTCTTCCTAAGACCACGGGCTTCTGCAAGTAGGTACTGTTTTATATTTTTTCAGTACACAAAATAAGGTATTCATTGGAGTAAGCGCTATTAAAAGACAGAGCTCCTACCAGACACCGTACAGGCCCTTTGGAGCAGCAGTCCCCAACCTTTTTAGCATCAGGGACCAATTTCGTGGAGGACAATTTTTCCCCGGGGGTAGGGGAGCAGGTGGTGGTGGTGTCAGGGACAGTTTCAGGATTTAAGTGCATTACATTTATTGTACACTTTATTCCTATTATTACATCATAATACACAATGAAATAATT
>CAUYQG010187641.1:0-15647 GCA_963574415.1 Tarsius wallacei
TCATTAAACTGACAAGCTTCTGCAAAGCCAAAGAAACCATCAAGAGAGCAGGGAGACAGCCCACAGACTGGGAAAAAGTTTTTGCCAACTCCATGTCTGATAAAGTCCTAACATCTTGGATCTACACGGAACTCAAACATGCTGAAAAGATAGAGGAAATTAATGAAAGCCCTAGTCATAGAAAAGATTATTATGAAAATATGTTAAAAATTATTAACATTGTTTCTGGAATTGCTATCTGTTATGGACAGTATGTAGGTGTTCTACCCACATACACTTTAATATGTAAAAGTTCTGACTCTCAGTATGGCTGTATTTGAAGTAAAGAAATAATTTATATTAAATGAGATCATAGGTGTGGGGTTCTGAAACAGTAGGTTTCATGTCTTTGTAAGAGACAGCAGGGAGCTGTTCTCTCTTTCTCCTTTATATGAGGACACAAGGTTAAGGCTACCATCTTCAAGCTGGGAAGAGAGACCTCCTCAAAATTCAAGTTGGCTGGCACCTTGATCTTGGACTTTCCAGCATCCAGAACTATGAGAAAATAAACTTCTGCTATTTAAACCACAGAATCTGGCAGTCTGTGGTATTTTATTAGGGCAGTCAGAACAGACTAAGACAATATATTTTACTTAAAAGTATTGTGCTAAAAATCATATTTTCAAAGACCAGGTGAATAAGATGAGAGATCATGTGCAGATATTAGCACCATAAAGAATAAAGTCAGAGAATAAGTTGTGAAAATACTGTTTGTAAGGAAGTTTGACTTTCAAAGACAATCTCTCCTTTATTATTGACTTTTTAGAGAATGCGACAGGAGATTTGTTGTTGTCATCATTATTGTTGTTTAGTTTTTGCTTTTTTTTAATGCATAATACTCCTGAATTTTTGTGTGAGTGTGCTTTATTTTTGATATATTGTCTTTGGCTGATATTAAACAAATTAAATTTTTTAAATATTGATATAATATTTATATTAATTGTACATTCTCAGAAAAAAATAGCATAAAAGTAGAATCAAAGAATATCAGTTGGGGGGCACACTTAGGAAATCTTCTCACAGAGAGGATATCGATGACTTTTTTAATATTGTTTTTCTTTTCATTCTTAATGTTACCTTAGAGTCTAAAGACTTAGTTGAGATAAATTAGCCTTAGATTTGGGAGAACTAATATGACATCTTGTTTTGCTTTAATATCACACTATATTTGGGATACAAATAGATTTTTTATTAATTCAGAATTTTAAAAATATGAATTTATTTGTTTACATAAAATTGCATGAATTAATGACTTCGGTAAACACAAATTCACCATAATGTCATTTCCTTGATTGAACTTTTGAGTTACTTTCCATTACAGAACTTCTAAATGAATTAAAAACTAAACGAACAAAGTACATTGAATTTCTTTGAAATAAAAAAAAATTTTAGTGTTGGATTAGAAGAAATTAGAGATGAAAATATGCTGACCATGTAAAGATTTTTACTTCCTCCGAAATACAAATTTGTTGATAGTGATTTTGTTGTATATTCTAAGCCATAATTTGATCTCATGTGTTTCCTAATAAATAATATACTTTCTGAGAAGTAAAAATTTCTATTATGTCTTGACAGCTGATTTAATATTTTGTAGGTGTCCATCATTTCCTGCTGAAACATGGAAAAGACAGTTAATTACCACATTATCAGAGTATGTGACTATGACTATTTTAGTTATGTACCCTCCCTTAAAATATATCATTGTAATTAAATTCTCAATTATTTAGCATTCCTGGAAAATTTTACCAGTTTCTGATTTAAGTATTATGCTTCTCTAAATCTGTTTTCCTTATCTATCTTTTAAAAAGAAAATTTGGACCTGCCTGGGCAGGTGAGACCTCATCTCTACAGTAAATCAAAGAATTAGCCAGGGGTGGTAGAGCACGCCTGTAGTTCCAGCTACTTGGAAGGCTGAGGCGGAAGGATCGCAGGAGCCCAGCAGGTCCAGGCTACAGTGGCCGGGAGCGTGCCACTGCACTCCAGTCTGAGCGACAGAGTGAGACTTCAACTCAAAAAAAAAAAGAAAAGAAAAGAAAATTTGGCCGGGCTCGGTGGCTCAGCCTATAATCCCAGTGCTTTGGGAGACGTAGGTGAGTGGATTGCCTGAGTCCGCAGGCTCGAGACCCGCCTGGGCAACTTGGCGAGACCTCATCTCTACAATAAGTCAAAAATTAGCCGGGTGTGGTAGCGCGCGCCTGTAGTTCCAGCCACTTGGAAGGCTGAGGCAGAAGGATCGCTGGAGCCCAGCAGGTCGAGGCTGTAGTGGCCGGGAGTGGCCATTGCTCTCCAGTCTGGGCGACAGAATGAGACTCCAACTCAAAAATAAAAAAAAAAAGAAATAAAAAGAAAATTTGAGCTAATATGGAACAAATAACTGAAATTAGATGGTATCTTTCTGCTCCAAATACATAATAATGCTTCATAAAAAGAACATATTTTAATTCATAAAACAGTTTTTTAAAACATGACCACAAAATATGTATAATTTCCCATAAGTAACAGTTTTTTTATTTATATAGAGCATTAAGCATTGTTTCAATTTATTTGGTTTAAAACTGTTTACATGTTTTCAGTAAGTGAGTAGGAGATATATATATTGAAACATAATTAAGAATCAATTCATTAAAACGTATATATACTAAAAAAGGATATCAACATTTGAAAAAACCACTTTATGGAGAAATTATATGAAGACTCCATAGTTTATCATAAATTTATTAGAGAAATACCAAGTCTGAAATATTGTTTTAATAGCCCAAGCAAAACATCTCACTGAAAAATAATTTTAAATAAACAACATGCTGTGCAACACTTGTGAACTAATAAGTGAGTCTCAATTTCAGATTAGCTATGCAATCTAAGCAAATTGAGGACTATTTTGCAAATGTCATTTTCAGTGTGAAAGTCTTTTATATTTAAAACCACAGCAAACAAATTGTTGCTCAGAAACTAATCATATTTGTAACAAAATCCATTTTGAAAAGTGAATCAAATAGAACCTCTGTAGTTGAATTTCACTGAAGATTTTGAATTCTTAAATCATATTATTTGAGCCTCTGAATCTTAACAAGCTTTTAAAGACACATTTTTGCTGTTTGAGTTGTACTCTCCATCAATGCTAATGAATATTTTTACAACATAACTTGTAAAGAAGGATTCCATCCATTAAATTAGATGGGATTTTTAGCATCATCGTGAAAAAAAAAAAGATGCATCAGCTGTTTCCAAACACTTTTAAATATGAGATACATAACTTGTGGACCACAAAATGAAGTAGACAGAATGTTTATTAAAATGTTCTTGATAATAACATACAAGCTTTTCTAAAAACCAATGTCAGTAGAAAAGGCAAAAAGTTAGATTAAAAAGGAAGAAAATGTTGAAAAATCTGGGAAAAAGTAAGAGTCTTATCAGTAAACTTGTCTAAAGCCAGGACATATTTAAAACAACATGGAGCATAACCCCTATGTCTGTTTAAAAACTGAAGAAAGGTTTTGTTGTTGTTGCAATTATTTTTTCTTGAGTCAGGGTCTCACTCTGTCATCCAGGGTAGAGTGCAGTGGCACTATCATTGCTCATTGCAGACTTGACCTCCTGGGCTGAGGAAATCCTTTTGCCTTAGCCCCCAAGTAGTTGGGACTACAGGCGGTCACCACCACGCTCAGCTAATATTTTTGACTTTTTGTAGAGTGGAGATCTTGCAATGTTGCCTAGGTTGGTCTTGAACACCTGGGCTCAAGTGAACTCCTGCCCCAGCTTCCCAAAGTGCTGGGATTACAGGTATGATATTTAGATATAGGTATATGTTGTATACAGTCAGGGTAACTAGACTATCTATCATCTCAAACCACTTGTTATTTCTTTGTGTTGAAAACATTCAAAATTCTCCCTTCCAGCTCTTTCCAAATATACCATAAATTACTGTTAACTATAGTCATCCTACTATGCCAGAACATCAGAACTTATTCCTTCTCTCTAATCTCCTTTCTACCCATTGATCAAACTGTCACCATTCTTTCCACTCATCCCCCTTGCTTTCCCTAGCCTCTGGTAACCCCTCTACTTTCGACTTAATATATATTTTTTTATAAACCCAACAATGCTAGCTTGTATATTGATGCCAATGGGTTCTCTACTTTTATAAGATCATTTTTATAAGTTTATAAAGAAAAAATGCTAAATCTCGTACTGCTCATAATTTTAATAGAAATACTGTATTTGCAAAGTAAAAATAATTGATAAATGAAATTTACCAAATTAAACTGGTAGAAAATGTTTATGAAATAAATATTTTGAACTGCGCATGGTGGCTCATGCCTGTAATCTCAGCACTTTGGGAGACGGAGGTGAGAGGATTGCCTGAGCTCATGGGTACGAGACCTGCCTGGGCAACTTGGTGAGACCTCATCTCTACAATAAATGAAAAAATTTAGTTGGGCATAGTGGCGTGAGTCTGCAGCTCCTGCTACTTGGAAGGCTGAGTTGTAAGGATCTCCTGAGCCCTGCAGGTTGAAGCTTCCGTGGCATGAGCGTGCCAGTGTACTCCACTCTGTGCAACGCGATCCTTCCGCCTCAGCCTTCCGATTAGCCGGAATTACAGGCGCGTGCTACCATGCCCGCTAATTTTTTTTCTTTATTGTAGAGATGAGGTTTCGCCTGCCCAGGCGGGTCTCGAACCCGCGGGCTCAGGCAATCCACTCACCTCAGCCTCCCAAGGCCCGGGATTACAGGCTGAGCCACCAAGCCCGGCTTCTTCCAAATATTTAAATGTTATAGCCAGGTAGCCCAGAACATAAAATATTAAACATGTGTAATAGGCAGTTTTTTTCCTTCAACAAATCTAACGTTTAATGAGTTATGTTTTTGTGAAAGCAACTGAAGTTTCTCTGTTTTAGAGGCTTTAAAATAATACATCTGAAAGGGGATGAAAAACAAATATCTCTAGTATTAAAAAATTATGACAACACAAAATATATTGCAAATCTTCATCTGGGCATCATTAAAAAAATATCAAAATCTCTATATGTGTTTTATGCTTCTTAATCTACCAACACCCTTCTATAAACTACCAAACTATGAACAAGTTTCAATTAAGCATGTCCTATATATTTTATGTATATTTCATTATTCAACTGGTGGTCAGATGCAAATTAGGGATAGTCAATATCTCTTTTTCTTTTCTACTCAGTCAGTATTAAAATATAGGTCAGATAAAAATCTGAGAGCTTAAGTCTTTTTATGCGGCTAGTCTCATTTCAGACTTGACAAACTAAATCTCAAGTCCCCTTAAAAGTATTTCTAGTCTAAGAAACTTAAAATTGCTTTCTAATTCTTTAGGGTAGCCTGCATTCACCAGATGTCAAGACAGCAAATACAAACGAGGACCCCCCCAAAACCTGGAATTCATCTATTGAAAATTATGCATGTTTTTATGTGCGTAAATGTCAGTCACCTTCAAAGTATTTTTTTGATGCAGTACATTTATTGAGACTATTTCCACTGCTCAAAATAGTTATTGAACTTGTCAATTTTGATGACTTTTAATGCTTCGCTGTTTTTTGTTTCACCTCTTCAACACTGGCAAGACGTTTCCCTTTGAGGATTGTTTTCAACCAGGGAAACACAAAAGTCACTCTGGGAGAGATCAGGTGAATAGGAAAAATGGGGCACAAGGGTCACGCCATTTTGGGTCAAAAAATGCTGAGCTCTCAGTTTGGTGTGGCAGGTGTGTTGTCATGGTGGAAGAACCAGTCACCTTTTTGTCACAACTGAGGACGTTTCTTCACAAATCATGATACAACCTTCTCAAAAATTCTAGTTATCAACTTTGTTTGACCATTTGATCCAGACAAACAAAATCCAAATGTACTACAAGGGACTTGCCCTCCAAAAGATAATTCAGGGTTTTTTTGTTTGTTTGTTTTGTTTTTTATTTTTGAGTTGGAGTCTCACTCTGTCGCCCAGACTGGAGTGCAGTGACTGCTCCCCAGCCACTGCAGCCTTGACCTGCTGGGCTCCAGCGATCCTTCCGCCTCAGTCTTCCAAGTAGCTGGAACTACTGGTGCATGCTACCATGCCCGGTTAATTGTTTGATTTATTGTAGAGATGAGGTCTCACCAAGTTGCCCAGGCGGGTCTCGAACCCGTGGGCTCTGGCAATTCATTCACCTCAGCCTCCCAAGGCACAGGATTACAGGCTGAGCCACTGAGCCCAGCTATATTCCGAGTTTTTTTGAGGTCCCCTTTCATAATATTAAGCATTAATTTAAGGCCTATCTTACACCTACATTTGCATTTTTTAATTAAGCTGGTTTTAGTTTAAAATGACTATATATTTGCAGCAACTGAGATAAAATATATGATAAAATACAGGTGCTTAATTATTTACCTGTGATTACAAAATACAAAAACCTCTAAAAACCTGAAAATGTTTTCATTACTCAATGGGCCGCAAATATGATCTGCTCTGTATGCACTTAGTGAATGAATAGATTTGTGGTTATTTATAGTTTCTTACCCATTTAGAGTGAATATTCATACAATTTGCTGTGAACGTAAAACTTTGCTTGATCCCACTAAATTAGATTTGCATTTTGCCCTCCAAAATCTGTCCAAAATTCTGAATTCTAGAATGCATTTTGTTTCATGGGTTTCAAAAAGAGATACATATAAGGATTTAAGGACAACACTCTTGAATAAGTAATTAAAAGCGGAATGCAGTTTTTCTTATACTTTTCCTTTCTGAGTTCTTTGTATCAAGATCAGGGGTACGAAGAACCAACTAGCCTTCGACATACATTTACTGCTGTCCTCCCTGAAAGTCACATCTATACCCGGATGACATTGTACCTACCACTTCACTTTCTGGAAAGTCTAATTTTTCATATTTTGGACCTGGGATTTCATTAGAGCTTTCTTCTCTGTAGTGATATAATGAATGTTCATGCAATTATTTTGCTGAAAGAATATGTCCCTTGTCTCCACTGTCAAAATTCCCCATAACAAGTAGTACCCTGATCCGATGGCCATGGCCTGAGATAGGTTTCCTCAGGAGACACCAGCTAGGTTGACCTTTCAATATTGTGTCTTTACATTGTCTTGACAGTAAAGCAGTTGGTGTAAGTATGCTGACCCTTTCCTTAAAACCTTAAAGTGGCTTTCAGTTCCACCCAGAGTAAAATACAAATCCCTTCCGATGACCTGAAGTTTTTGCCAACCTTATCCTCTATGACTCTCATCCTCTCAGCTCCCGCTACATTAGCTTCTGAGTGGTTGTTCCTCTCCCACACTTTGCACTGGTTATTTCCCCTGACTGAGATGTTGTTCCTCAAAATTTCCACCTAGTCAACTTCTTTATCTCTTTAAATCCTTTATAAAAATGTAAGCTCTTAAATGAAGTTTATTTACTATCCTTTTCAAAGTTCAGTCATCCTCAAATTCATTATCTGCTCTCCAAATTCCTTTTAATCTGTTGCCTTTCTTTTTCCATAGTACGTAGCAACTTTTGACACATTATATAATTCATTTATTAAATAGTTGCAATGATAGTATATTATTTTATTTGTATGCCTAGTTCAGAAATCAGTTTGTGAACAATAAGCATCCCCTAAATATTTGTCATGTGAATGACTGAATTATTAAAGTAATGGTAGTGGTATTCAATATGAGCTTAGAAAGAGCATAGTTGAATTGGCAATTCAACTACGATCTTAGAAAGTGCTGTGTTATTTGAAAGAACATTTGATGAAGAATTAAAATACCTAGAGTCATGTTTATTTGTTCTTTTGTTACTGCTTATGCTAACTTTGAACAAATTACTTAACATGGGTGTCAGTAATACAATGTGACAATGACAGCAAAAATAAAGGAAATTGAATTAACTTCTCATTTTCTTTCCTTCTTATTTTCCATCTTCTTAGTCAATGAGTGTTCTATGTTTTCCTATAAAAAATACAGAAAAAAGTATTAGTTTTTTCTGTATTAGAATTAGTTTACAAATATTTGCAATGCATGTTAAATGGTAGAGACTGAATAAATATCTATTGAATAAATGAATATATATAGATGAAATTTTTTTTTTGGCAGAGATTGGTGGGATGTTTTATTCCTAACTCTTACTTTCTTTTTTTAAAATTTATTTATTTATTATAAAGATGTGCAGTACAATTTAGGGTTATGTGTACAAACATTGATCATGCAGGTACCCTTGTTGATGAGGTATGTCCCTCCCTCCCCTGGCAGTTTCCACCAACTGTCATTCCCACCCCACCTTCCCCTGACAGTTTTCCACTACTGCCAATTGCTTTCTTATAACATTATAATTGTTCGAGTTCACCTTATGAGTGAGAACATATGAGAACATATATATGAGTGAGAACATATGAGTGAGAACAACAAGCAGGCAGAGACCCAAATAAAAAGCACAATCCTATTCACAATAGGCACCAAACAACAAGCAGGCAGAGACCCAAATAAAAAGCACAATCCTATTCACAATAGGCACCAAAAAATTAAATACCTTGGCATCTTCCTAACCAGAGAAGTGAAAGACCTTTAAAATGAGAACTATAAAACACTGCCCAAAGAAATCCAAGAAGACACAAACAAATGGAAAAATATTCCATGCTCATGGATAGGAAGAATCAACAGTATTAAGATGTCCATCCTACCAAAGGCAATCTACAGATTCAATGCAATACCCATTAAATTACCAACATAATTCTTCTCAGACCTGGAAATGACAGTACAGAAATTTATATGGAAACATAAACGACCACGAATAGCCAAAACAATCCTTAACAAAAGAAAAAAAGCTGGAGGTATCACACTTCCAGACTTTAAACTTTACTATAAGGCTACAGTAATCAAAACAGCCTGGTATTGGTACAAGAACAGGCACATAGACCAATGAAACAGGGTAGAGATTCCGGAAGCAAAGCCTCAGTTCCTCAACAAACTCATCTTTGACAAAGCCTCCAATAACAACCACTGAGGAGAGGAGAACCTATTCAGTAAATGGTGCTGGGAAAAACTGGCTGGATGAACATTTTTAAGTGTATCATTTGAAATATATAGATGATTAGCTTATGAGGATACTTTGGAAAGCAATTCTGGGACTAAAAACAGATTGCAGAGGTATTGCCAACTCTCCCACAGTATGCACATAGAAAGGGCAGCAACAACAATATACAATTCATCGTTGGGTCACATGCTACTAAGCGGAATGAGAAGTGATCCTTGTGGGACTGTGGAGAAAACACTTATGGAAGTTTGCCATGCCTGTGAAAGTCTTTCTTAGTCTTGTTAGTCTTAAAAATGCATCTGCAGTTGGAAATGGATAATGACCTTTGGGAAATAAAGGACGACCTAAGCTCTCGCAATCTTGGTCTGACGAGAATAAGATATCAGTCCAAGAAGTAATGCTGCCAACAATTAGTCCATGTGCTGTATTTCTGAAAATGTTGCAGCTTCTGTCTCCAAAAAAGACAATGACGTAGTTGTACCTTAATTTGTATTTTCACTACCAAGCTAAAAAATAAATTGAATTCTACATGCCAACAATTGATTAGACCCTTGAAAGTTTAGACAAGGTTATTTTAGTGATATTGATGTATACTTTTCAAAAGTAATTGTATTTGTCAAAGTATTATGACCAGAAATAACTTCAGTTGGAGTTAACTGTTTTGTGCTAATATTAATATTTTTGTTGTAGGTAAAAACAATTGGTAGAGATAAATATATTTCAATTTATTAAATCCATTCACAAAAGAACAATATGTTGCATTGATAACAATCAAAAATAATTTTTAAAGCTTGTTTGTTTCAAATGGGTAAGAGATTATATCTGAGTTTTGTCCAAAAGACCAGAGTAGACCAGGAAGGAGGATAATCTATTGTACACAGGAAAGAAAGTATCAGATGAAGAGGGTCCTGTGGACTTTGTCAAATCAGGATGACAGAGGAAATATCTAAAGTAGCCTCAGGCTATGAAAAAAAAAGCAGTGAAAATTTGAAATAAAATTTAAGAAAAGCTAAGTTTGTAACTTATGATTCAAAGTGCTTATGATATCAAAGGGACAGAAAGTAGTAGAAGATAGAACAAGTGGAGGCAAAGTGTCTGTGATTTAGAGATTCAAAAAGGGCAGCAAGACAAGCAATTTAGAAATAGGAATGGGCAAACTGAGGATAGAATAAAAGTTAAGCAGGCAGCCCTTTGAGGGTGTCTATCATATGCTGTCATGTGTGGTAATCTAAAGGACCCATCAAGAGCTATCAACCACATAATGTGCTAGAAAATCAGTCTGAGTACGATATTTTCCTTAAGATACTAATCACACTTGAGAGAAAATTTATTTAAACTTAAGTATATATCAAATGTGTACCATTAATTTAATATATATCATTAAACAAGTAACCTAAGAATTCAGTATATTTTTCAAACCTAAAAATAAGTATTTATTACTATCTTAATTTAAATGTTACCGTAGCCACCAATAGTGTGACTTTTATGCATAAGCGAGGAATAGTATTTATAGCTATAAGGCTATCCTTCCCTAAACCTCAGCATCATTGTGTGCTGAATCACATTAGACATAAGCAGAGATGTTTTATTTGAATTTTTTCACTTAAATTAGAGATCAGTTAAGTGATAATTGATTTACAACATTATTTTCCCACATCTTCATACTTTTCAGCATCTCTGCTAAAATCTTTTTAATCCTGTTGTTCTTCTTTAGAAAGCAGATTCTTTTAACTTTGTTCTGTCTGCACTTGGAGCAGTGCCAGACATCTAGCAGAAACTCAGTAAATATGTTCTGATCAAAACTAAATTTCAGGCCAGGCTCAAGCCTGTAATCCCAGCACTTTGGGAGACCGAGGCAAGAGGATTGTCTGAACTCAGGGGTTCGAGACTGACCTGGACGACTTGGTGAGGACTTCATGTCTACAATAAACCAAAAAATAAGCCTGGCATGGGGGCTTGCGCCTGTGGTTCCAGTTACTTGGAAGGCTGAGGCAGAAGGATTGCCTGAGCCCAGCAGGTTGAGGGTGTGTTGGCCATGAGCATGCCACTGCACTCCAGCTTGGGCAAGAGAGTGAGACTCTGACTCAAAAGCAAACAAACAAGTAAACAAAAAACTAAATTTCAACTATCCTTAGAATGTTCTCCAATATCAAAATCAAAATGGCTGTTGAAAAATATCTAGGTGATCCTTTGGTATCTTGAAAGCATCAAAATTTTAACAAGACTACATTATTATTTTAATCATGTTTCATAGTTTATATTCATAAGTTCGATGTTTGAAATAATGATTTGAGTGCAAGTAGGTGCTGGGAATGGTCTCAAGCATCCGTGAAGGGCAGGAAAACAGTAAGAAAAAGAGGGTGTTTATAATAAAGAGAAGAGGAAGAAAAATATAATAAGAGAGGAATGATTGGTACTGCTTTGAGATGAGTGAGCACCAGGATTCAATCCCTCTCAAAACAAAACTATGTAGAGTAGACCTTAGAATTGCCTGTGAAGGACAAAGAGACTGGGGCATTATCCATTGACTCTCATCCCCATGGGATGAGGTTACTAGCAATGGCCTTAAGTCCCTGTACTCCTGCATGGCACCTTCGGACAGGCTGAATGGCCTGTTTAGCTTTAGAAAAAGGTGCTAGGCAAAAAAAAAAAACTTACAAACTTCACACAGTACTTTTTAGGTAGTTCACAGTTGGCCTCCTAGGGAGCTTAGCCACATCTGTGCTGAAATCAGAAGTATGCTGAGGTACTGTGATATGTGACACAAAAAACCAGATGCTACATAAGGAAAGTTCAAAATGTTCTATTTTTAAAATATTTTAGAACATATTAATGAAAAGATAATGATAATAAATCAAATACACCATATTTTACAAAATGAAAATGCACCATTGCTATAAATGAGGAAATATCAAGTATGTTCCCTATGTTCTTTTACGCATGACATGTTTCATAAGATACTCAGTATATTTATTCATTTATTTTTTCATTTAGGTATACATATGTATTTACACATATACATATGTATTGAGATATAACTACAGTCAGACACTGTTCCAGGCAAAGAGGAGACATTTATGAGCAAGATAGATAAGGAACTGCTCTCTTAAAGATTTTATTTTATGGAGTGGAGGTCCCAGGTCTAATATTATACAAAATTTAGAGAAAGTTAGGTTCTAACATTAATATAACTTAGTGAACAGTCACAGTGGCAAAGTCATGAAAAATGCTGTTTTCCTAAATAAAAGTTAATGTATCATATATTTTGCATTAACGTGTAAGTAAAACATATTGAGTATCAAGATCATGGAAATATACTTGATAGGTTTGGACTACGTTTCATTTGTAGTGATCCCATACAGCAAATTAAATTAAATGCTTAACTGCAATCCATTCTATGCATGTAGTATGAACCCAATTAAATGAGGGTTGCTTCAGTTAAGTTTAAATATTTATTGGACTGGTGACAGAAAAAACAGCATCACCACATTATAACTGACACTTGTTCATCAGATAGCTAGGATAATAAAATTTATCTAATAAGAACTTTGAAAGAGGTTAAGTGAAATGAGAAAGTAAGGAAAGTTAATATCATCAATTATGAGGTTAAAAAAAAAAAGAGTTGTAAAGCATAATTCTCTAGGCTGACATGTTATATGCCAGATTCCACATATGGAGTCTGAGTATATTGTTGCCCACAAATAATTACATTTACATTTGCAAAAAAGTTTATTATGGTAGTTATACACCATGAAATCTTGGGCCCAAGAAGACTCTGTATGGTGTCCATGGACGAGTCATTTCACTTGGCTATGATTCAGTTGTTTCATCAAGTAAATAAAATCTCTACACTCAAAAAATTCTCGAAAGTTTTACAATTAAAATACTCTTCAGAAGTTCCCTGATTCGATAAATAATTCTTCTTGGGAAAAAAAGGGAAACCGATCAAATCTTTTTTTTTTTTTTATGTTACTGGAAAGGTGTTTGTTTGAACATTGACAAAATCAGGTTTAGCTTTCAAGAGGTTTCAAAGAGGTTAAAAATCACTTTAATTTATTTCTTATTATTTATTTACACAATGCTATGAATCAAGATTTAGAGTGTCAGTATTAGAACTCTTCATGGTGCATACCAGAACTGGTATTAGAAATCCTCATGATGTGCAATTTGAGCTTTCTACTAAAATACATTACATTATTCATGATGAGCAGCCATGTATCATAAATTTAAAATAAAAAATTAGAAAAAACAAAAATAATAAGGTACATTTCTTACTTATTGCTAATGTCTTTGCGATATTATTGCAATGGGAGAAAAAATGTTAGTATATACACAGCCTATACGGATAAATAAAACACTTCAAAAAATACAATCCTTATTTTATTTTATGTTATTTTATTTATTTATTTATTTTTTGAGTTGGCGTCTCACTCCGTCGCCCAGACTAGAGTGCAGTGGCTGCTCCCGGACACCGCATCCTCTACCTGCTGGGCTCCGGCAATCCTTCCGCCTCAGCCTTCCGAGTAGCTGGAACTACAGACGCGCGCTACCACGCCCGGCTAGTTTTTTGATTTATTGTAGAGATGAGGTCTCGCCAAGTTGCCCAGGCGGGTCTCGAACCCGCGGGCTCAGGCAATCCACTCACCTCAGTCTCCCAAGGCGCGGGATTACAGGCTGAACCACCGAGCCCGGCACAATGCTTATTTTAGAGTCTCCTGTGGCTATAATAATTCAGTATTTAAAAATAAATAACTTTAACCTCAATAATATACTTCCTTTGTTTTGTTTTGTTTTTTTGAGAAGGAGGTCTTACTCTGTTGCCCAGGTGGAATCCAGTGGCACGATCATGACCCACTAAAGCCTCGACCTCCCGGACTCAGTCAATTCTTATGCCTCTGCTTCCCTAATAGTTGGGACTACAGGCACACACCACCATGCCTGACTGAATTTTTTTTTAACTTTTGTAGATATGAAGTCTCACTATGTTGCCTAGGCCTGTCTTGAACTCCTGGGTTCAAGTAATCCTCCTGTTTTGGTCTCCAAAAGTGCTGGAAGTACAGGTGTGAGCCACTGCACCTAGTCAATAATGTAATTTTATGACTCAATGACTGAATCTCCAAGAGAGGCCACCATTCTTGAAGCTACTATCTTTTAACTCCAAACATGGAACATCTTCTAGCTTTGTTTAACGGTGTTGGGACTATATCTCAGCAAGGTTCATCTTTTCTTTCAAGCTTTCTGATAGGTTCTGCTATTACAGACAACCAGAAGGAGATTGAAAGGCAGGAAACAAGCTAGAGAAAGAACCGAATCTGTTTCTATTTGCAAGCTGTTCCTAACAGCTTCTCCCTAACAGCTTCTCCCTGGTAATCAGTGTAAAAACTGACAGCAGTGGAGCAGCTATCAGTTTCAGTTCTAGCTCCTTTCGACTCAGCCAGGATTAGCCTCATACACACTCCCTCCCAGAGGTGCCAGCAGGAGCCTGGCAGCATCATCTCCTGAAGGTCTTAGTCCATTGAATGGGTCCTTTCTCTGATTTTCTAGTTTTCCGGACCCCTGACTTTCTCCTGTTGCTCCTCTTGCCTGATATCAATGCTACCTGAATGAGTCTCTGTTCCTTTGTTAGCTTTCCAGGACCCATGTAACAAATTACACTAAGTCGTTTCTGCAGAAATACCTCAGAAACTGGATTCTGTTTTCCTGACTGAATCTTTACTGATACAAAATATTTTAAAGAATGTATTCTCCTAATGTGTTTTGCCTAGATCAATGAGTTTGACAAACATAAAGAATTTTCAGAAATTAAAAGTTAACACAAAAAAAGACTCTTGGGTTGGTCCTCAGTTTAGCTTTATACTTTTTAATGTTGAAAAATAACAGATAGATATTTCAAGGGCAGATAACAAAAAAATTTCTATATTTCACTTGCTTTGGCAAATGGTATATCAGTGACTACTGATTGACACCTTGCTTACAAAGATGTTATACACACATAAAAACACACACATGCATACGCTGTATTAAGGATCAAAAGTTTCTATAGGATTGAAAGTTAATTCAGTTTTAACAACCTTGACAACATTGCTAAGACTTTTTAATAAAAATAATTCACTCGGTTGCTAACATTTTATCAGTTACTTTTCAGTAGTTTAATAAAATAAAATTATCAAATTTCTCAATTTTTTAGAAAAGTATATTTATCAAACTTTTAAAATAACAGAAAATTCTCTATAATGCAGCAGTTACTTTTCTTTAATATATACTTAAATGTTTTTAAGTAAGACAGATAATTTTGAATCTACAGGTAAAATTTACAGAGTACCTTGCATTTCTTCAACAACTATTGCAAGATCTTCTGTGGAGAAGTTGAGGAATGCATGAATCTAGATTGTGCCTTTTCCTTTCTAAAATAAACTATGAGTACTTATACTGGATTTGAGTAAGACCAGGTAATTTTGAATTCCCAGGTAAAATTTACAGAGTACATTGTGTTTCTTCAACAACTATTATAAGATCTTCTATGGAGAAAATGAGGAATGCATGAATCTAGATTGTGCCTTTTCCTTTCTAAAGTAAACTAACCATGA
>CAUYQG010187642.1:0-17871 GCA_963574415.1 Tarsius wallacei
GCCTCCCAAAGTGCTGGAGTTATAGTCATGAGCCACCATGACCTGCCTCTTCTGTTTTCTTTCCAGTCACCTGGCACTGGGTCGGAAACACTTGTCTCCATCAAGTCATCTGCTGTTAACTCCTCTGGTGTGGCCTCTTGGCTCTAGGATGTCTTCAATATTTATATCTTTATACCTTTCCCTCCCCACCTTTGCTCCCATATACACAATCATTCTTTATAATTTCCTTGATTGGCTCTGGAGAGACCAAGTGCTCACATAGAAACATCAGCATCACATGGTGTGTTAAACAGAAGCTTACAACACTTGCATTCACCACAAAGCAGCAGGAGGTGGCCACAAAACTATTTATGAATATACTATGCGCCATAGCTAATTTTATGCAGTTATGAGTTAATACTGCATCTTTACAGTTATTTACACTTTTCCCAACTACTAACTATGCCGTGTATAACCTGTAAGTGCATAAATGTTAAGTTTACCTTTGAAGGACAGATTTGTATATGTTTTATGGTAGTAAATGTCAAGATGACAAGAACACACTTGTATTTGATGTGCTTATGACATATTAACCTGTTAAAATATACTTCTAGACTAAAAAAAACTTCCCCCAAACAAAAAAACAAACAGCCCTATCAAAAAGTAGGCAAGATATGAATAGATACCTCTCAAAAGAAGACATACAAGCAGCCAACAGATACATGAAAAAATGCTCAACCTCATTAATCATCAAAGAAATGCAAATTAAAACCACAATGAGATAACATCTAACTCCAGTCAGGATGGCTATCATCAATAACTCAAAAAACAACAGATGCTGGAGAGGATGTGGAGAAAAGGGAACACTTCTACACTGTTGATGGGAGTGTAAACTAGTACAATCTCTGTGGAAAACAATGTGGCGATTCCTAAAAGAGCTAAAAATCGACCTTCTATACAACCCCACAATCCCCCTACTGGGAATATGCTCAGAGGAACTCAAATTATTCTATTAAAAAGATACCAGCACATGCATGTTAATTTCAGCATTATTCACAGTGGCAAAAATTTGGAACCAACCGTACTACCCATGGAAAGTGAATTGGATTTTTTTTTAATGTAGTACATATACACAATGGAATATTACACAGTCATAAAGGACAAAATTATGGACTTTGCAGCAACTTGGGTGTATCTGGAATCTATAAAACTCAGTGATCTATCCCAGCAACAAAGAACTGAATACTACAAGTTCTCACTAATAAGCAGACCCTGAACATTTAACATAATACTATAAAAAAGGGATTGACAGTAGTGGGAAACTGCCAGGGGAGTGGGGCACACAACATCAATAATGGTACCTGACCTCAAACCAAATGAAATGGGGACCAAAGGGAGGCCCATTACCTGTACAATGACCACATGTATACCTAAACCTGAATTATACCCCACATCTTTAAAAAAACAAACAAAAAAACCGATGTCCAGGATCAAACCTCTAAGAACTATTATTAGAGAAATAGACTGAGACTCAGACAAGTTTGTATTTCAACACTGGATCTCACTTGGATGAATACATCCTATTGGATGGAGAATTTTCTCATTTTCCGAATGTGTTTTCTTTCCATTGTAGTAAATACAAAAGAAGAGTTCGAGTTATGACATCCTCTGTGGCCCATACATAGAAGAAAAGGTGAACAAAGTGAAAACAACATTGGACTGAGTGCAAAAATGGAAAATCCTGGACTGACTATATAAGAATCTCACGAAAAGGTGCTGAGTCAGCTGGGTGAAACCTCACACGGTCCCCCGCCAGCACCCCACAGTGACCCTGCCAACGTCTTCACTAGTGACACTGAGGATGATGTTCTCCAGCCCACTCTGCACCTGGGCTGTGACCTGGCTCAGAGCCATGTCCTGCCAGAGCAGGAGACCTTCACAATTCTGCACCAAATCAGGGGAATCTCCTTTTGATTCCTGTCTGAAAGACAAGAATGTTTCCACGTTCCCCTGGTGCCCAGGACAGCAGCACCTTCCAAGAGGCTCATATCATTTCTGTTCTCCATGAGAAGACCCAACAGATCTCCAATGTTTTTAGCACACAGGGTTGAAATTCCTCCCTGGACTCAGTCAGTAGCTAGCATCTCTGGAGACCTGATTGGTGCAGGAGATGAAAGAGACTTTGAGCAGGACTCCAGCCTGGCTGTGAAAGGGTGTTCCCAAGGAACCAGTGTCTCTGTGAAAAGGAAAGGACACAATGTGCCCAAAACATTGTGAGACTGGAACTGAGAACTGGAAATCAACAAGTGCTTTCTCCTTGTTAGCTGGCTCATCGGAAAACCCAGGATGTTGGAAGCAGACTTCCCATCTTCCATGCAAATTTTGGTGGATTGGGTCTCATCTAATAGTATGTCGCTTCAAGCTTATACATATTGACTCAATTCAAAGACTTTTATTTCTTCTTCAGTTATACAGTGTATTGAATCATTTTTATTAAATTGTTTTTCCACAATAAGAAGAAATTTTATAGTGCTTTTGCATAGAAAGAAATTACTAGTCAAGAGTTAAAAACCCAGACCGTGTAAATGAAAATTCTGAAGTGTTACGAAGTTCTTAACAGTGGTTACCTCTTGTGAGGACACTGGAATTGAGGAAGAATCCCTTAATGGTTAAGGGTGTTTTGCCTTTTTGAAATGATTGAAATCCACGCTCACTTTGGCGGCACATATACTAAAATTGAAATGACTGAAATTTGAACAATTTTCATATACTTAAAGATATCAATATCAATACCAATGCATTTATATGGAATTTGTGTAATTATAAAAACTTTAAAAATGCTCTTTTAAGTTAAGTGTGGTGGCACTGACCTGTAGTCCCAGCTATTCAAGAGTTTCAGGCAGGAGGATCACTTGAGCCCAGAAGCTGGAGGCTGCTGTGAGCTATAATCACACCTGTGAATAGCCACTGCATTCCAGCCTGGGCAACATAGCGAGATCCATCTCTCTCAATAAATAAATAAATACTGCTTCACCATTCACTCCCTGAATCACCCTTATCTACTAGCTTCTATGCACATTTCTTTTTTTCCAGACACCAGATTATTCTTTCTTGCAGCCTCCTGCAACTTACTACTGTTTCTCTTCTCTCATTCATACCCTTGTTTTCTGTGAGACACATAGCAGGTCCTCTTTTTGAGGAAGGGTTGAAAGTAATTATACTTGACATTTTTGTCACTGTCATGTATGATCTGAACTTGAAATATTTGGTTATATTATTTACTAGTGTATCAGAGGTTCTACATGAAAGATGCTATGACAAGGAGATCACGGGCTATGGCAAGGCTCCATTAGAATGTTTTTACATTTTATTTGAGGATACGGAGCATATTCCTTGATGCTGCCTTCCTTTTTGTATGGCACACTATCCTGAATTGAGTACTAATTAAATGCTACATTGTTGCTCTGATGATGACCTCCAAAGACCTACCTGACAAATTCTTTATTAAAAGAGATAATGATGATAGTGACTACAAATTCTTTTTCCGTTTCTGGGGGACTCACTTAATCTTCCCAACATAATTGAAACTAAGCTGTTAATATCTGATTTGCCAAAAAGCCACAAGCTAATGGAGTGTGTATAAATAAAACAAGCTAGTAGGTAAGTGGCAAAACCTTTGTCAGAGTCCACACTCCACCCCCTTTTCCACAGCGTTAGATGCCTGAGCACACCACACATATGGGTCCATCACTTATTTCCCAGAAAGCCTTACACTTCATCTCTAACACACTGATATTTCTTGATGTTCTCGTACTTTTACTGATTACAATTATCTGATATGTTCACTAAGATGTTCTCTCACTTCCAATTTGTATCCGCCAAATGGCAAGGAAGTAGTATCTTGACTATTTTCTGTAACTGGCAAAATGAAATTAACAGTCGACAATTATTTTTGGTACTCTAAAATGTGAACAACAAAATGCGTAATTCCGATAATTGTGAGTATGCAGTAACCATATTTACTATGTTCTCACCCTAAGTCATAAGGTGCGTGGGAGACAAGACCTGTCAGAGTTGGGGCACTGCCCCAGAGTGAGCGAATTACAATGATGACCACGATCCTTCTGTAGAGGCTCTCCTGGCTAAAAGGAACTACCAACTCACACGAATGAGATAAATGATCGGAAAAACAGAAGACAATATGTATTGATGGGTGAAATGTGAGGTATGGCGCTGAGCTTTACCGGGGCCATCAGCGCAAAACTCCCCCGGCGGCGCCCAACGGCCGGCAGAGGGCGCCCGCACCCGCCGTCCCGGGGCAGCTGCGCCGCTTGGGGAGGAGACCCGGAGCCCTGGGATGCTGCTGCCATCCCCGGGGGGCGCGCGGGGCTGGGGGCCGCGGGGGCGGGATGGCCGCGGCCTTTTCTCGTCCCCGACTGCAGAGGGAGCTCTGCCGCCGCTTCGCCCCGCTGTGTCTGTCGTGGGACATTTCAGCAAGATCATTTCGCCGGAGTCAGGTTGCGCGGTCGTCTCTGTTACCGATTCAGGATCGTTTCCAGGGAGAAAGAAAAGGAATTCAGAGAAAGGGGAGAGGCGTCAACACCTGGGGCACGCATCTGCGGAATCCTGGGACCGCGACGTGGACACAGGCAGCGCCCGGCTGAGACTCAGAGGGGCCCCCGGGAGAAAGGAAAACGTGTGTCCTTGTGGGGTGATGTTATCAATTTTTAATGGTAAATTTTTTCCCCACAACGTGAAAGTGGTTGAATATTGAAAAGGATTTTTCTTCCTGGTAATTTTTTTAAAATTTTATTTTAAAGATGTAGGGTATAATTCAGGATTAAGTACACAAGTGGACATCGTACAGGTAAACTTTGGGCCTCCCTTAGTTCCCCACTTTGCCTGGTTTGAGATCAGGTACCCTTATTGATGTTATGTGTCCCTCCCTCTCTCCCCGGGCAGTGTCCCGCTACTGCCAATCCCTTTCTTACAGTATTATGATAAATGTTCCGTGTTCGCTTATGAGTGAGAACTTGTGGTACACAGTTCTTTGTTTTTGTGATAGATCACTGAGTATGATAAACTCTAAGCCCATCCAAGTTGCTGCAAAATCCATATGTTTGTCCTTCTTTATGGCTGTGTAATATTGAAAAGTGTTAAAACACACCATTTTAAGTTTAAATATTTGTGCCCAAACCAGACTTTTAAACATGAGTTCCTGGCTTCAATGTAAGCAAATTCATCAGAATGTTTTCAAAATGACCTCTCCATCTCCTTTCCAATTAAAGAGACTTGCCATGTTACATGAGCCAGTAACTAAATTAATTTCAACTCACAAAAACTCTTTTCTCTCTTGTGTTTTCAGCAAGGGTCCCCTATCAGGTGTTCAGCTTTATATTAATAGATGATATAGTCATGGTTTTCACTGGAGAATTGTATTTGCTGTTTCTACTGGGTTTAAAATGTCATCCCCTCAGCTAAGATGGATAAAACTTTGTAATCTATTTTGCATCAAGATGCTTTCCATGTCAGCATAATGTAGATTTGCATTTGATACTGTCTTACTTATTACTTAATGCATGTCTTATGTGCCAAATTTATTAACTTTATTTGATTTTTATGCCCACTAGCTATCCTTAGGTATTTTTAATGTCGTGTTTTAAGACAGATATGATGATTTACCATTTACTTGTTGAATTTAAAAGTTTGATTGCCCTCTGTACAATACTAAAAGAAAATCCTATTTTAATTCACAAAAGCAGAATTTTCATATAATGAGGGTATGAATTAAGCAAATTTGGCATAATCATTTTGGGGAGTGATAGGGTAAACCGAGTCAAGGTAGGCCGGTGTCATGGAAATAATGCAAGGTTGCAACAGAGAGGAAAGCAGAAGGAAGCAAAGTCTATTATTCACCTTTCACAGATGGAAAGGGGGCCAGCACTCAGGCGAGTGTAGTGTGGAAGGCTGGGAACTAGGTGTATCTAAGGGCCTTCAAAGCAAGGGGGGCTTAGAACTGGAGAAAGTCTGGCCAAAAGGAATGCCCAGAGCTGTATTCTTTGGTTTTCATAGTAGTCACATGAATCTAGTATCTTGACATCGCCGGGCATCAACATCTCATGACCTCAGGTGATGGGCTGGAGGTTATCATGGTGATATGATAATAATATACCAATAAACGTGCCTCCCGGAGGTGTGCTGGATGTCATCACAGGTGGCCAATAACAATATATCAATACAAGTGCCTAAAAGATAGACTGCTGGCAAGACTGGACATGCTTAAGTGGTTCTGTGTAACCAGTGGCTTCTAAAACTAAAGTATTTTTCCTGTTAATGATTATAGGGTCAAAGGACGAGTGGGATGTGCAAGCTATGCATCACGGAAATGTCAAGGGGTAAGGTCCAAGCAAAATGGTTGTGCTGATTCAAAATGGCTATGTTGTATCCTAAATTTCTAGGGTTTCCTTCTTTCAGGGGATAAATAATGGCTTTTATGCCTTAATGTACATCTGCCACTATAGTCCATTGTAAGATACTTGGCCAGTAGCGTGTTTATGTCAATAGCATCTTTTTCCCGGTTTATTATTGAGTTCATAAACTGCATCCTGTCCAAGTCCTTTCATTTTAAAATGTCAAAAGCATTTCTTCTCTTGTTAAGACATCACTATTCATGTGAGCACGACGGACTATTATATACTGTACCAATCAAAAAATAGAGTAATTTGTTTCTTATAGTCCCAATAATGGTTTATATCTAACATGATTACTAGTAACATTATAACTCATTTTGAACTTTACTACACAAAAAAGACTCAGATTTTTTTGTATATTACCTTCATGTAGTTATACCATTATTATAATATTGGTACAATATTGGTACAATATTATAATAACTGGAAAGTTCAACTAAAATTGAGAATATTTCAGAATTTGGGCTCCTAATACTTTGTGATCATCTAAGAAGTGAATAATTTTTGCACAAAATTAAACAACATTGAAAATCACTTGCAAAATTTTCTGCCATCTTTGTTTCTCTCAATTATTGCTTCGCTTCTCTAAAGCATCATCTAATAAACTATCAGATCAGAAGATTTTATAAACCTGTTTTAAGAGACATCATGATGAAACATCAAAACTTCATAGTTAAAGTCCTGTTTGAGTTTTACAAATCTTTGAATATATTTTTGAGGTGATGATATTTGATTCTGTTGTATTGCTGCTAAAAGATATGCATGTAAACAATTTTTTAAAAAAAGACAAGTTTCCTTGGAATAAATTATGAAGACACAATGAACTACTCTCCATTAGAATATTTTTGCAGCTGAAAGGATCACTTGAGCTCAAGATTTAGAGACCAGCCTGGCAACACAGTGAGATCCTATGTCTATCAGAAAAAAAAAAAAGAAGAGTTTTACAAAACCAATCTTCATAAAACATTTAGCCATATCTGAAACATATTTGAAAACACCTGAATCTTGTCCTTGGTCAAGGATGAATTGTGTTTTAGGGGGCCTTCTGGAACACACCCATAGCAGACAAAAATATATAATTTATAATTAATAATCACATACATTGTGGTATTCTTTAACATAAAAATATGAAAAATGGGCACTAACTTGAAATTATATATTGTGTGTTATTTGCTTTTCTGTTACAAAAATGCCATTATTTAAGCAAAACAATAATAAGAATAGTTAAGTCAATGAATAAAGGGTAGCCTTAATTAAAAAATAATGTGTGAGAGAATTTAACATTTTGGTAATGTTTCTGTGTCTGGATATAGCAATTTGTTTTAACTCATTTTAATTCTATAATGGATATTTAAATATTATAAGGCATATTGTATATCCTTAAAATATATAAATGTAAGAATTAAGAATGTAATTGAAATAAGACTAATTTAAAAATGACACCTAAGATTTAGTTTAAAAATGACATATTTCTCTCTGCATAAATACATAATTATTTTTTTCTAAGTCATCAAGAAAGAACAACAAAGTTTAATGGAACTTTCTCGAATCTTTTTTCCAAATTACAGGAGATATTCTTCCTATTCCACGATGTGAAATATGGCAGGCAGCATTTTAATATTTTTTCCAAATAGCTTTCAAAATAATCATAATCTTGTCAACAAATGTCTAAGGAGGCTCCTTCCATTATGATAAAGTTAAAAATTACATCAAGGCTTCTGTATATTTTGAAGTAACTGAAAAGTGACCAAAATTTTCATTATGAAAGCTTCAATATTGCAGGTAAGTAAATGACTCCCCTTTTTAGTGGTATTTTATACAAAGCATCCAGGACATTTAATAAGTAAGTACTTCTCAATTTTGCACTGTGCCTTCCTCCCCCATTTATGCAACATCAGAGTCTTATAATTGCAGAACTGAATCCTGTCTTTACTTAAAATGTTGATTTTTTTTTTACTCATCATTTAATTTTTTCAATTATTTTAGTAATATTATTTTTCTTCATTACTGAGTTGCTTGGTAGTTTGTTAATATGTGCCTAATTCCTGCATTGGAAATAGCTTTTGATGTAAAGTGTTGTGATTTTTCTTGGCTGAATATTATCCCATACTATGAATATTACATTTTAGAAACAACCCTAAAACATCCCATTTCCCATGCCCCACTTCCCCTTGTAAATTTTCTTTGTTTGTCATATGGACTTTGCAGCAATTTGGATGGACTTAGAGTCTATAATACTGAGTGATCTATCACAGAAACAAAGAACTGAGTACCACATGTTCTCACTCATAAGCAGACCCTGAACATTTATCATAATACTATAAGAAAGGGATTGGCAGTAGTGGAACACTGCCGGGGGTGGGGGAACACATAACATCCATAATCGTACCTGTTTTCAAACCAGGTGAAGTGGGGACCAAAGGGAGGCTCAAAACTTACCTGTATGATGATCACTTGTATACCTAATCCTGAATTGTACCTCACGTATTTAAAATGGAAAATAAATTGTTTGACATGCTCCCTGTCTTTATAACATCGTGGAAAGTTTCACTAGCGTGATCTAAAACTACGTGAAGATGAGGGAAGACATTGTTTATATCATTTATTTATTCATGTCGCAGAATAGCTATGATTTGTTAGGCAAAGCACTAAGATGCTGCTTCAACGTGCTCCGTGATTTCTCTCTTTTGTGCCAGGCACAGCTGTGACACTGTAAACCCGAGCTCTGCTCACCGTTCTGCAGACACTCTGTCGTAGAAGATTCCTTTTGGGAACATCAATTGCTTGACTCGGATGCTGTCAGGAGAGCTGTCCTCAGTTCTAATCAAAGCTTCTCTGAGCTTGTGTTTGTTGATCCTGGATTGTACAGATTATTATTAATTGTGCTATATGATTATTAAAGGTAGCTATAATCTACTGTGTTCATATTCTCAACTAATCATTGACAAACTTTATTTCATCTTCACAGTTTTCTATGTGATAATTACTAAAATTATCTCCTGGTCGGGCGCAGGGGCTCAAACCTGTAATCCCAACACTTTGGGAGGCCGAAGTGAGGGGATTGCCTGGGTCCACAGGTTGGAGAACAGCCTGGGCAACTTGGCAAGACCTCATCTCTACAATAAGTCAAAAAATTAGTGGGACGTGGTAGCACGCCTGTAGTTCTGGCTACTTGGAAGGCTGAGGCGGAAGGGTCACCTGAGCCCAGCAAGTTGATGCTGAGGTGGCCATGAGCATGCCATTGCACTCCAGCCTGGGCGGCGGAGCGAGACTCTAACTCAAAAAAAAGAAAAAAAGATTTCCTTTTTTTAGATGAGTAAACAAAAATGAAATTATTTAGATGAGTAAACAAAAATAAAATTATTTAATCAAATATGGGAACCTCCTTATTTCCATTTTTTCTTTATTTCCTCCCCTTTAGACATGACTAAGCAGGTGGCAGAAGTTGTGAGGACCCACAGTTGGCTAATGGGACAACCTGATGTGGCAGTGCCCCAAAGGATAGAACGAAACAGAGACACAAGATGGCCTTTGGTGGTGGTGCTCTAGAAGGTAGGTCTTCAGACGGGAGTAAAGGGAGAAGCCAGGACAGGGAAACTGGCAAACTCAAAAGTAAAGCCTGTTCTCTAGCCTGTACTTCTGTTCTGATTGAGCATTTGTGTTCAGTTCTCAGTATTCATCCCCACGATGGTGGCTGCCTCCAGGAATCAGAGCCCCCTAGACAGGATTTGGCTCTAGAGAGAAATTTGGGGCATCATCTTGGGCTCTGAAGACCCTGTGCTCAGGTCATCATGCGGTGTCAGCCTATTTATTCATTTTTGCCAACCAGATATTGGGTGTGGGTGTCGGGCTTGGTGCTGGATAGTGCCAGGAAGCATGTTCCTGTTGTATCCTGGGTCTCCTTCCTCCTAAAGCACAGCTCTGCACAATGTAAATGACACCCCTGGTGTGAGGCAACACTGGGGGCCTCCAGTGGAGGAACAAAGCAATGGAAATGTTTTCTCATAAAACAGATCCTCATCTCCTGCCAATCTTCAGCTAGCAAGTGCTCCTGCTTACAGGACCCTCTTGTTTTCCTGAATATGCAAGAGTTAGGGAGGGGAAGAGGGAGACAGGGCTGGAAACAAAGCTAACCTAGGAGGTCTCTCCTGTAGTGTGCCCACCTAATTTTGGACAGGTCTCTCAGCATCCCCTTGTGTGCCCACATCTCGTTTGATTGCCTCACCCTAGGTGAGTTTTTCTAGAGAAAATCTTGGCGCCAGGCATGACGTGATATGTGACCCACAGCTAGTTAGTCATTCAGTCCTTCTAAACCACCACCCCTCTTGGGATGAATAGTCTTTGGCCATGGGAGAGTGAGAAAAGAGACTGTCCCGAGAGTCACATCCTCTGAGTTCTCCAGTCTGGATTTTCCACCGAATTGGTTACTTATCCAACCTGAACTTCACTTGAGAGGCATACCTGAAAAGATAAATGCATAGTATTAACAGGTAATAAAAACAAGCGTTACTATTCCCAGGCTTTACTCGCTATGTAGATGTGAACCTCTCTGTAGGAGATGAGGGTTGCTTCCCTAGGCAGCTAAGGTTCAGAAAACTGAGAGGAGCCCGTATGGTCTACATAGACCCTAACCTCTTCCTCTTCTCCAGGTGGAATTCCAATAAGAGGTGGCTCCAGTAGCTCTCCTCTCTACTTATTTTGGAGGACTCATCTCCTTTTTGGTGACTCTTCTTTCTGGTTCTTCTTTTCTCACAGTCATTCTACTCAGCCCTTGAATGACATTGAACCAGACCACAAGGATGTAAAGGAAGACGAAGAATCACCCATTGAATTTGGCCAGATTGGCTTCAGTGGTCCAACGTGAGCCCAGAGAAACAACTCTTGTCAAAATTCCATGACTTACTTCTGGTGCCCGTGCGTCTCAGAAGGAGATATTCCATGGTTCCGCAAAGAGAGTGAAGATCACAGAGAAGTGCCCACAGCACTGACACTCTTTGCACTGAGAACAGGATCCTGAACATCATAAGGAATGTCTAAAAGGAGGGCACCAATGTCACTTACCCCCAAACCTGGAAATATCCCTGCAGGCATTGTCTTTGTGCACAAAAACAAGCAAAGACAATGCCTGCAGGAATATTTCCAGGTTTGGGGGTAAGTGACATTGGCATCAACGTGTTCCTTAGCGTCCTTGTCAGTCATAAGATGAAGGAACCTGGGTCGGGTTTTGTGTGTGTGTGCATGCACGTGCCTAGCAGCTAAGGATTGTCTTCATTCATGATGGAAATATTCCCATTCCTTCCCAGTAGCTGAGTAATTTTTCCCTCTTCTCTGGTCTTCCTCATTTCCCATGCACTCAACCTTCAAATTTTTCTGTCTGCCTCATTTTTTTGCAGATGCTGTGTGTCTGTCCCATGAATCATTGTGTCATTAAAAGCTGTGTGAACCCTGTTGCCCCACAGTGTTGTCATCAGGCCAAGCACCATGTAGGTTCTCTGCAGGTACCCACTCAGGTACTTGCTTAGTGGGGAGAATTCAATATGCAGTCCAAAATTTGTTTCAAGGCAGAAATATGGCACAGACAGGGCAAATCCATAACCACTCCTTAGATCATCCCTTAGCCTTGCCACATCGCTCCTGCAATCCACCTTAGCTCTGTCCTCCCAAGCACCCAACTTACCCTAAAGCTCACCCATCTCTGTGTCCTCTGGACAATGGCTAGTTTTTCTAACATTCAAAAAAATAACTGTATTTTAGGGAATGGTCTTATCCCTTTCAGAACTGAGCCATGGTAAAAGGGGGATTGGACAAGGTACCCAGGCCTTGGCTCAGTTTCCATATTCTTAGCTTGGAAGCCAGCTCTGTTCCAGTGGCTGGAGAGTGGGCTGAGTGCTACTGGACGTAAATGCAGACTTCTTTCCCAAGCTTGATAAAACTACCCTCTCCTTCTACTACTGGGTTTGTCGAGACCCTACGCCTGACCTTGTTCCTGGTCTTTTCATTGGCCTTCTCCAAACTGCTGAGCCCCAAACACAGCAAGGAGTTGTGTTCCCTGCTGCTCTAAGTCTTGTCACTCAAGGGGAGGAAATAGGTAAAAGCCTTCTTCAGGAATGGAAGAGGTTCTTGTGGTCAGGTGAAAGGTGTTCTCCAAATGTTCAGAGTCATAGAGTTTACTCCTTACCCTTCTGAACTCAGAGCCTCAAGACTCCCACACTTCAGGTCCATGTTTTGAGTATATGAAATGTTGTAACTGATACATTCGTCTGCTCGCTGCCTAAAAAGTCAAATACACAAGAGACAGGGGGTGGTGGAAGGTAAGCAGCTTTATTCAAAGGCCAGCAGTTGAGATGATTAGGCTCATGCCTCAAGGAAACCATCTCAACTTTTGGGCCACGTGCAGGGGTTTAGAAAGGGAAACTGGGTACGGGAAGCATGCAGGAGGGGTGTAGGTTGCAGGTCTGCACATTGCTTTCTGTTGACAGTCTTGAGTTATTGTCCACCAGGACTGCCACTAGCACTGTCTCCCTTACAGCCGCGTGATAGATGAACCGCCCTATAGTAATCTCCAGGTGGGAAAGAGTTCCGCGTCTGGGTCTTCATGTCTAGTTTGTTTCAAGGATAGCCCCTGGAATTTCAAAACAAGCACATAGTTAGATAAGTGGGCATGGTGCAAGGCAGTGTCTGGTGGAAAAAGGGAGAAAAACTACATTTTAGGAGTGAGAGAGAAAAAAGGAAAAAGAAAACAACTTTTAGACTGCGTTTTAAATGTGTGCCTGGTTTCAGTGTCTTGTCTCATACTGTTCCTGGAGGCTGAGGGGGACATATGTGGCCCTGTGATAATCTGGATAACCCCAAGCATTTTAACCAATGACTGTATACAGTTCATTATCATGATGGACCAGAGGGAAGGAATGGTAAATCCTGGCCCTGAGACATGCTCTTTAATGGATTTGCTCCTATTTTAAAGCTCCAAATGTCTGTCAAATGGTTATGTTTCTGTATTTTTTTAAGGCTGTGGGCAGAATGACAAATGAAGGACCCTGAGATAGTGGTGAATGTGCCATGCCACGTCAGACTCCCTGCCTTACCTTTCTTAGCTTTGGAAACTCCAAGTCAGCTCTCAGTAAGAACTGGAGCCAAACTCTTTCCTGAAATCTTCTAACCTTCTCCCAAATGTAACAGAGACAAAAGAAAACACCCTCTCTTTAGAAGAAGCAAATATATTTGTGAAGAATAAATTTTGCTGTTTGGGGAACAGAAACCATCTTTTTCAGAGAATGTGTAATGTGAAAAACAATTATTTTAGGGCAACATTTATTTGAGAGAAACCTTCCTGAGAGTAGAGGGTGGAGGAGGGCTTTCTAGCTGACCTTAGGAAACAGACAACCCAGAGAGAGACTGTGTGAGGATGGTCTGATGGACCTTCCGTCCTTGGTCTAGACTATCCTGTCCTGGCTGGGTACATGAAACTGGGATCTGTTTCTTCCCTCCCTCTTTTACATACATGAAATCACTGAAGAAAAAAAAAGTCTTCTTCTATTTTTGATGTTACTCATTGGTGGGAACTATGGCAAGAATGAGGCTTACATGAGCCCAGGAGCCTCTACTGATCTGTCCTGAGTAGGGGGTCTCTTCTCTTTGAGGCAGATGGTCTTCATTCCTGCACCCTCTATTTCATCTTTTTCTCTAAGGGTTTCCTAAAAAGTCCTCCCCACTTTTGTTGTTGGTGAATTTTTGTCCTGTTTGCCGTCCTTCCTCCTCAATCAAAGTGGCATCTACAAGTCTGTGAGTGGGATTAGCGGAAGGGGGGCTCCCTCATGGCTATCTGGTCTTCTTTTACCCTCAGATGAGAGTGGAGCCAAAGAGCTGTCCAGGTCAAGGACTCAATCTTTTGTGGTCACCTCGTCTCCCTAATCTGCTTAGGGTTTTCTCCAAAGATCATGGCAGGCATGGCTACAGAGTCACCTTTTGAAACATGGGTAGATGAAGAAGAAAAAATAGACTGAGGAAGACATTGAGATTGGGTCCTCTTCATGTTAAAGTGTCATATTCAGGAACCTCAAAGAGTGGGCCCCGCCTCCGAGGCACTGAAAACTGCCCGATACAGACTTCTAAAATCTGTCAAAGATCTGCATGAAGGAAAGAGTCCCCCAGCAGAATTCTGGTAAAATTTCTGACACAAAAAGGGTGTCGTATTTCTGTTTTGTACATAGTACAAGATTATTGGGACTTCCCAAGATAGAGCAATCTACATGGGCAGCCATCCCCACAGCATTGATCTACCCCAGCTTCTTGCCCAAGTATGTGTCCTGGGTGTTTTCAGGATCCTTCTAGTCTAGATTTTCCTTGAGCCTTTTGATATGTCACTCTGTGAGCAACTCACCAAAGTACAGTTTTCTCCTTATCAGAGTCACTCCACATTCAGATACCCTTATATGGGAGCTTAGGCACGTGCCTATAAGAGGTCCATTGTACATCTGGAAGGAGAATCGGGCCAGCCGGGCAGCCTGGGAAGTATTACATGTCTTCACATCACTGACTTTATGATCCTCCTTTTATCCCTCACCCTAAGACTTCTGTTCACATTCTGTTTCCCATAATTCTTCCTCATGTCAATCCCAGACTGCACTGGGGGCTCTAGGACTCCATAGAGCAGGCTAGCAAGGAGAATATTATAAATTATGGTAGAGGTTAATCACCAGAGGTCTGGTGCCACGTTATCACCTTGGAAAAATTGGAGCCTGTATTGTGTCAAGTAGAAGTAGGAGCCAAGAGATTACGCAGGAGGTGAAATAGAATGTTCCACTGGGAATAGACTCCTTCAGAATCAGGCCCTTGTATGCCCAGGAATTAGGATTCATGATAAGCACTTCAGTGACAGTCATGTTAAGGTTTATGTATGTACAGGGCTGTGTCATTTTCAGTGTTTTCACACATTGTTCCAGGTGATCATCACAACAACCCCATGAGGTTTGTAGGTCAGGTTCTCTCTCGGGGAGTCTGAAACTTAGGAAAGTTAACTTGTTTAAAATCATGACCTGAAAATTTTGCCCCCAAAACAATCATTCTTCTGCCACAACGCACATGGTCACCAAGTGGGTAAGACCCACTGTTCAGCTCTGCCATTGTTGGTTTCACATGGAGGAGCAGAGCGTGGATGAGATGTTTCTGGTTCTGATTCCTCCACTCTCTTGCTCTGTGTCTCCCCTGAGAGCACTATTTTCTGAGAAGCACTGGCTCTTGGAGAAGACGTGTCAGCAGTTGTGGACCTAAGACTTAATGGAAAAGGGAAGTACTTGGGAGAAGCCAGAGTCAAATAGCAGAACCCTACCTTTTAAAGCTCCTGCTTATTATTTCTTCTTCCTGCCTCTGCCTTGCTACTGTAACACCAAAAAACAAAAATCGCTTCAGAATCACATTTTTTGCCCTTCTCATTTTAAAGTAGCAAACATTATTCATGAATAATGTGACTTTCTACATTTATTGAGATCTCTGTTGCTTCCATATTATTCACCTGTGAAATATAGCAAAATATTTTCTACTGCTCTGACTTTGCCAAATAAAGAGATGTTTTGTGCATGTGGTGCTTTAATGGTATTTCAGACGGTGGTCTTCTGCTGAAAAGAGGCACAGGTTTTAAGATCTTCAAGAATTTGTATGTTCCATTCTGAAGGGTTCTGCTGCCTGAGGGTAAATTGACTCTCGTCTGATCAGAGTGCTTCAGAGGGTCAGCATTGCTCTCCAGCTCAGATCTAACCTGAGAGAGAGAAAGAAGTTTGGCCCAGACACCCCTGAGATGGGACGGTAGCTGATGAACAGGTGTTGAGGGACTCTTTCCCCCACGTGGCATGAACTCTCTTGATAAGCCATTTCATGGCCCTGGCTCAAGATTATGGGGATTTTTACCCTGGAACTTTCTACCACACTTGAATCTATGGTCTGAAGTCTTGAACAGAAGTCCTTGTCCCATTCTGTCCTGTGCCCTGCCCCACCAGTTCTCATAGGTTGATGATGCTCTAATCTTTCTTAAGAGTTCTAATTCCTGATGTCTCTCCACTTTAATAATTGGTTTAGAGTAGTGGAAATAAAGAAAAAAAGGAAGATTCCATTTATTTGTATGGGCTGAACCTTGTGTTTCCTTACCTGATTGTTGTCTGTGTTTTGTTTTGTTTTGTTTTGTTTTGAGACACTGGTAAATATGGACACTCTTGAATGCAGTAACATGACAGAAAGATGATCCCAACTGCATACCAAGATAAAAATGGTAGAACCAGAGCCCCAAGGTTCACTAAAACACAGATTAAGCTAGGCAAGTTTCTCCATCAAAGCACAATGCTGTCTAGGCAATTGAGCACAGAGAAAGCATATTCCAGCCTAGAATTCCAGGCCATGTTATAGAATAATCACAAAGTGTTCTTAGATGTGAAGACAAAAAAAAAAAAAAAAGATGAACCTAAGGTTTCTCCCCTGCCATCCAATCTAGCAGGTCCTGTCACTCCTCATGGCCTATGTGAATATACCTGTATTTGTGTGATGTATGTAATATATACTTATAATATGAACACTAAAATGTATGTGGCATGTACACAATATAGGTACATATATAGACATTTTTGCATATATATTCAAAGGTGATAGGTGGAAAGTAGGAAGGACCACTGAAGGGTGGAAGGATAATGCAGTTTTTCTTTACTCAATTTTATCCCAGATATTATCTGGGATAAAATTCTTTTCCTTAAGAGAAATAAACTTGGACTTCATCACTTTCGCTGCTTTTGGAGGGCTGAAAATTTCTCAACAGTTTTTACTCATTCCCGGAAACACTTTTAGAAGTATAATATACAGAGCCAGGCAAGGTGGCATGCACCTGTAATCCCAGCTCCTTGGGAGGCTGAAGTTGGAGGATCACTTGAGGTCAGGAGTTCAAGATCAGCCTGGGCAACATAGGAGACTGCCATCTCTAAATTAAAAAAAAAAAAAAAAAATTTGGCCAGGCTCAGTGGCTCAGCCTGTAATCCTGCGCTTTGGGAGGCCGAGGTGAGTGAATTGCCTGAGCCTGCGGGTTCGAGACCTGCCTGGGCAACTTGGCATAACCTCATCTCTACAATAAATCAAAAACCAGCCAGGCATGGTAGCGCGTGCCTGTAATTCCTGCTACTCGGAAGGCTGAGGCGGAAGGATTGCCGGATCCCAGCAGGTGGAGGCTGCAGTGGCCGAGAGCGGCCACTGCACTCCAGTCTGGGCGACAGAGACTCCGACTCAAAAAATAATAATAATAAAAATAAAATAAAATAAAAATTAGCCAGTTATGGTGGTGTGCACCTGTAGTTCCAGCTACTTGGGAGGCTGCGGTAGGGAAATGCTAGAACTCAGGTGGTCGAGGCTGCAGTGAGCCATGATTGTGTCATTGCACTTCAGCCTGGGT
>CAUYQG010187645.1:0-22852 GCA_963574415.1 Tarsius wallacei
AAAAAAACAAGAAAACTAAACACACTCACACATGACTAGCATAAAGTGAATAAAGAAGAAAAACAGAAAGACCGGAGGAAAAAAAAGAAAAAAAAATGGAATTCAGATTGAACTCTCACACATATATTGACACACACTTTAAAATATAAAAAATGAAAATGAAAAAAAACCCAGATAATCAAAAGAGCAAAAACAAACCAACAACAACAAAATTGAAAGATGAACACTCAATTATTCACATACACACATAAACAGAAAATGACAAATAAAAGAAGAAAGAAACAGAAAAAGAAAAGAAAAAATATTTTGGGGGCAGCAGATCAATCTTCACATACACATTTATGCACAAAGAAACAATATCTTAAAAATAGATGATCTAACAGTCAAAAAAATTTAAAACCTTGTTTAAAAAATTGAATATTAAAAAAAAAATCCTGCCCTCTCATAGCAGGCTCTGCAATTGTTCCTCTAATCAGGTCTCTCTTGCAGAGCCACCTCTTTCACTCTCTCCTCAGTGTCCAAAGCAGGGAAGAACGAGGGACAGTGGAGGTGGGTGGGGCTGTATTCCTCCCCTCCCATTTTTGTATGGTCGGGGAGATCTCCTCTGTTGGGGAGGTACGGGATTGTCTCTTCCCCAGGTATGTACTCACAGGGGAGCCCCAGCCAGGCCAATCCTGGAATGGAATTTTCCTATGGGGACTGATGACCAGGCTCCTTCAGGGTTTGTCTCCCTCAGTTGTGGCCCAGCTGTGTGGGTCTGACATTCAGAAGATTGCTGAGGAGGAGGGGGTTTGGGTCAGCCCTGGAGTCACCACTTATCTCTTTGGAGTTCTTCCTCCTTCTTTTACTGGCCACACCCTTTGTCCTGCAGCTGGATCAAGGTAGGGGGTGGGGCACCTGGGACTCAGCACTCAGGTCCCTCCAAAGTTTGTGCTTTCAGGATATTCCTTCTGGGTCACGATCAAAGTCCTGAGTAGTTGATCTGCCAGTCACAGAGATCCGGTCTGTTGCTCTGTGGTGAGCAAGTTGGAGCACTTTCCTGCCCCACCTTCAAGATGGTGGTGTGGTGCCTCTTTTGTCCTCTTCCATGGGACTTTGCCTCTGGACTCTTTTCACAGCTCCTGCTGCCAGTACCCTGCCATTCACTGAAGTGGTGAGGCAAAACCAGGAGCTGGCAGTCTGTCTCCTGCTGCACTGGTGAAGGAGAGCCTGGGGCGATATTTTTTCCCCACTGCTTTTGTCCATTAAAAAAAATAATGGCGCTTGGCTTCTGTGATTTGGGAAAAGCCAGGGACAAAGCAAAGAAGCAGCACCATCAGCAGTTGCACCAGGGGCCTGGCCACTTGCTCACAAGCCCTCACTTAAATAGTCTCTCCCAGCATTTTCTTCCCAGGGAGAGTATGTTGATTAAAAAAAAAGAAAGAAAGAAAAAGGAAATGGTGCTCAGCTTCTGCGTCCCGGAGTTGCTAGGGTCCAAGCCCAGTCTCTGTGGCACCACTGCTGCACCGGGAGATCCCTAGCCACTAGCTCCCTAGCCCTCAATCAGTCAGCCACTCACATGCCCACTCGCTCACCAGCATTTACACAAAAGTTTTCATACACTAACTCACTCACGTGGGGACTCACATAGTCCAATTGGCTCGGCCACCGTCTTCCCACTATTTTTTATTTTTATTTTTCCTTTTAATTTTTTTTACTTTAAAGATGTGGGGCACAATTCAGGGTTAGGTATACAAATGTTCATTATGCAGGTGCTCTTGTTGATGAGGTGTGCTCCCCCCTTCCCTGGGCAGATTCTCACTACTGCCAATCCCGCTTCCCCACTCCCCTGCCGGCAGTTTTCCTCTACTGCCAATCCTTTTCTCATAGTGCTTCAGTGAACATGTGTGGACAGAACTAAACGGTTTAACATCAGGTACAAATATTCCTGGAATACTGTATACAGATTATTGTCCTTATGTGGTACATCTAGGATATATTCCTGGATATTTCTCTTAATTGAAAGTTTGGTTTTCAATGGAATATGGCATGTTCCTATTGCAAACTCATGAATACCAATACACTATGGTTCTATTAGATAATACTCTCTTCCAGGACAAATCTAATTTGGTTTAAAAACCTATGCTACCGTCTACTCTTCTGATTGGTCGATTTTTTCTCACCCTTCTAATGAATTTCCTTGGAGCTCTTCATTTTCTTTTGTAGGTGACACTCTGAAGTTCATCTTATTCCTTCTCCCTTAAGTGGGACTTGACAGTGGTTCCAAGCAGCATGCTTATACAAATGTCCACTTTAGTTATAAAAGATTTCTTTTTTTTGCTCCAAATGCTAATTCTGCCCATAAAGGTGCTGAGCCTTTCTCCATCTATGCCTCTATCAACCCCATCTCTGTAATTCATGGCCATGTTTAGAAGCCAGGATTTAGCCTGCCCACCTCATAGTAGGACTTCAATAGTCAAGTTCCAACTCAATCTCTTGGATTGACCAAAAATGGAGTGTGGAGAGAGGCTGATTTCAGAGGAGTGTCTTCTTTGCACTTGATGTATCCCCAGAGAGAGGCATCTTTAGTCTGCTAAAGAGAAAGCCCATGCTTCTTCTGACCTGGAAATAGGGGTTGAAGCAAACCTCTAAGACCTCACACAAGAACCTCTCCCTAGAACTCTGTTACTTGTCACAACCTCAGCTCATGTTCTTTTCTAGAAAATGGGCTTTTTAGGCAGTTGGTACTAGGTGCTGAAAGAACACTTACCTGTGTTTTAGCTTGAGCAGAACTCTGTCTTGGGAAAGTCATTTGACTTCTATATGTCTATTTCTGTCTTCAGAGAGTGATGGGTTCATACTGGATGATTATAAGTGGCTTCCAGCACTAAGATTCTATGCTAAATGATAGGGAACAATGGCAGGTTCTTGAGTAATATATAATATTAATTATTGTCATGCTGTATGGGCAAGATCATGTTACTTTTTCAGCAAACACAGTTTTTAGCAGATAACCTTTTTATTGCTCTTCCAAACCTTCATATCACATGCCTTCCTTATTCATAATTCCTAACTTATAGAGAAAACAGATCAATAAGGAGCAAGGGGAGAGTGGAAGGAAAATAACAGTTACCCAAATAGGAAAACCTAGTTTGGTATACCAGTGTATTCTATCCCTCCAGACAGCCTTAATGCATATCAGAAGGTTATGCAATGAGAAGAGAAAAAGAAGATGAAGATATGGTGTTAGATAAACTGAATTTTTATACCAATTAAGATAAAGAATTCAGATGCATTCATTTCAAGATAAGAACTGTACTGCTAATGGGACCAGAAATCTGCCAAATCCTTTGATTTTTAACTCCATGTATTTATCCCCACATAAGAGATGACCTTCCATTCCATCTGGAGAGATGGACTGACATCCAAAATCTCCCTTTCTTTTGGACAGTGCTTAAGAAGGCACTGCCAATGTTTGTCTCTGTGACTCTCACTTTGCATGCGTTCTTTGCTGACTGACTCTCTGTTAGTTGGTATTTTCTTTTTCAGATATGTTTGTTTATTCAAACAGGACACAGTTCAGTCTTGATGACTTAGGAGTCATTTTTTTTTTTCTTTTTTGAGTGACTTGGCATATCTCTGCTTTGCTCCATTGTAGATTGACATCACTTTTGGTTTCCCTTCTCTGATACACAGGAAGTGAAAAGCTCCCTGAATTCCCAATAGTAAAAAGAAACATTCAGATACTTTCATTTTTATTTTTGGCTTGATTTGTATACAATCTGACATAAAGAAATTGGGATATATTTCAAAGTTATGTTCTAGTTCCATAAAGAGTTGTGGAACTTTATTAGAATCACATTCTATGAAGTTCTCCTTTCTCAGTTATTATGACAACAGTTTTTTTAAAATTAATAGTCAGCTTTTCCCTCCAGGATGACTTATTCAACTCTGCTGCTTGACTGTTAGCTCCAGGAGAGCATGTATTCTATTTATTTTATCCCCAGATCTGTGGGCCTTCAAAGACTCAATGCTACACTGCTGAAAACAATATTTAAATATGATCTAACCCAAATCCCACTCTTCCCCATCACCCTTCCTCTCACTTCCCATTCTAACTCTTAGCAAAATGGCATGCAGCCTCCTGAGACATATGTATATAGTTTCATAGCCTTGTTTTAAAATATTATTACACCTGAAAATACACCATTTTACAATTGTGTATCTAATGAGAATTGTCTGAGTGTCTTTTGAAGGAAATATCATAGAGTTCTGAAGCAACTGCTTTAAATATTTAGCACCCAACACTCTCCACATCCTCTTTAAATCTAAATTGACCTTTATTTAGATCTCCATCCTAATAAAGTATTGACTTGCCATCAACACTGTAAAATATCACTTTGGCAGAAGTCATAAGCTTTCCTGAATTTACCCAGATGATAGTTTGCTATTTTTGTAAAAGAACACTGCCATTTTGCCAAAAGTCTTCTGTCTTGCAGGAATTGGCTGCCAGTGCTGATTTCTTGGGCTGCAAATAGGGCAACAGCTGTCCCTTCCATATCAGGCAGTGGATACAAGGTTGCCAAAGAGGTATTGTTCTAGAAACTGAGACGCTATGATAGCTCAGTCATTCAGGTAAATTAATTTGTTTTTATCTCTTGGAATAACAGAAAAATTGGGCTCAAAAATAGGTATTATATAACTTTTGCTAAGCCTTTGAAATTCACTAATTTGAATTCTAGTTAGTGCAATGGACAATGGTGATGTTGTGGAGGGAACTCTGAATGAATAATGAGAAGACCTGGGGTTTGGCCCTTGCTCTGTCTTGCTGGGATGCATATTTTAATTTTCTTTTAGAGAATTTGGTCTGCCATATATGAAATTCGGCTATTTTTCAAGGTGATGTTTAAGGTCTTCTGGTTCTAAAATGACCTATAAGCGTGTACCCCTAATCTTAGAAAAGGGCAATCTTTCTGATTTGTTTTTAGGTTATGAAATTTTCAGAGTAAGCTTTTGGTAAGCCAATATATCTGTGTTACCGATTTCCAGGTCTAATTTACTAAATGAAAAGATCAAATGTTAGAGGAATCTTCTATCATGTTTTTAATGTGCTAGTCATTCAAACATTTTATTTGGATGGCAACTGTAAGCTCAATGTGGGAATCTTCTTTTAACTGAAGAATCTGTCTCCACATGGTGGTGCCTCCAAATTCTCTCCCCCACTCCACTATTTGTTCTCTAACTTAGCAATATGGGAAGATAAATCCTTAGAATACTAGTGAACACCCTAGCTATATGATTTAACTATTTAGAAAGCAATTTTAACTATTTAGAAAGTAATTTCTTTCTTTTTTTTTTTTTTGAGTTGGAGTCTCACTGTGTCACCCAGACTGGAGTGCAGTGGCCGCTCCCGGCCACCGCAGCCTCAACCTGCTGGGCTCCGGCGATCTTTCTGCCTCAGCCTTCCAAGTAGCTGGAATTACAGGTGCGCGCTACCACGCCCGGCTATTTTTTTTGATTTAATGTAGAGATGAGGTCTCGCCTGCCCAGGCGGGTCTCGAACCCGCGGGCTCAGGCAATCCACTCACCTCAGCCTCCCAAAGCGCGGGATTACAGGCTGAGCCACCGAGCCCGGCTAGAAAGTAATTTCTAAATTTAGCTATTTAGAAACTGTTTAGAAAGGATTACATTTAGCAGTTCACAGTGTATTTGTGAATTCCACATGGAAAATTAAATTAAGTATATGTCTTTTATAAAGAAAGGAGTGCCTCATATTCCTTTGAATCAGCAAATATCTCAAATAGGCTTTCTTGTCTCACTCACTGTGTCTCTGTCTAAAAATGGTGCCTTTCCCAAGCTCCTTTACAGCTTCAAGTTTAAGCAGCAAGGTCATAATCTTTCTCCAGTACCAATGGTTGTTCTTTCTAGTTACGCAAATTTTGTTTTAGCATGCAACAGCATAAATCATTTATTTGTTCTGCATGAGAGAGAAAGGAGAAAAGTGTAGAGTAAAAAAAAAATCTTTTCAAAAACCCATGAGATGCAGTTTTTTATTAGATTATATAAGATTTTTGCTTACTCAAGCCAAAGGAATATGGAAAATAATAATTAGCCCATAGGAAAGCTACTTGAGGGCTTTCTGAAGAGTTAAATTGTGGTATTATTTATAGACAAAAAAGGTAATATTTTCTGTGTTTTCTCGCCTCAATTTGTCTTGTTGCTTTAACACATTACATGTTATAATGTAATCTACGAGATAGAAACAATACCAGGAGTCCTAATTAAATTAAAAGTAATTACCAGTTGTACAGATAGGGCTTTCAATTGAGCAGCAGGAAGTTGATATTTTGTCATTCCCAGTTTATCTCCATGCACCGAGCACGATTCTTTGTACCAGTTATTAATGGCATTTTCTCAACGGTCATGAAGAGTGTGGGAAATAGGGAATGAGAAATAACAAAAGGAAGAGAGGAATTAGAGGAGGTTCAGAGCAAGACATAGACAGAGAGGAATTTTCTGATGCCTTCCCACAACTGGGATCCAGAGAGCTTTTTCATACATCGAGGGACCTATTGCTGTCCTTCAATCACCTGTGAAAGAAATATTTGCCCAGCCCCTATGAGTATAGCTTATCCTAATTTTTTTCTGACCACAAACAGAATTTTAAAAAGAAAGCCTCACACATTCTGTGTTCAAGGTTTGGTTTGTGTGACAGATTTTCCATTTTCAGAAGGAAAAAAATAGTTCTAGCTCCCAACAGGAATTTAATTTGAGGAAGGGAGGGAAATGGCAATATATAAAGACTTCCTACTGTCCAATTTCTTATTCTGCTTTTCAGCTGGGCATCTTTTAACAATTGGAAGCAATACCGTTCTCCCAAGAAGAAACACAACGCAGGCTTTTTAAGAGCATTTACAGAGTGATGTCCGTTTGATTGACTGTTATCTCACTGGCATGCTGCTGCAGCAAATATGAGCAATTATTGGGAAAGCAGTCAAATTAAATTTTCATAACTATAAAACTGCATTTTACCTTAGGGGCACAGCTTCCTGCCTATTTCTACAATCTATTTTCTATGCTTTATATTAAATCTAAACAAATGAATGTTTACCAACATTAATATTTTAGCAGGGCATGCCAGTCTGTGCCCTCTCTCCCCACAACTTTTCATCTTTCTAGGGTTGTTCTGCATAGAGTTTAACTTTTCTAATACTCTGTGGTCACTTGAGATAGATTTTCCTTAATGAGCTCTTTCTTTATCCACCCAAGAAGACTTTTGTCTACGTCTTGACTTTAATCATCAAACAAAATTAACATATGGCTTACATGAAATCAAGTTTAAGTTTTCTTTTAAAAACTATTCTTATCAAGATTTTAAAGCCTGATAACCTCAGCAGTTCCAACCAATATAAAGATGACAAATGTAAGTGGCAGGTGTGATGCTGTGTTCCCTTGCCATACTCCAGGCCAACATTGCTAATCAATCATTGAGAGAAGAAACTGGCTTTCAGCAGACATTGAAATTGACGTATGCTGACACATAAGGTGAAACCAATTTTTCTATCTCTAGTTAAGTGGTTTTATCTTGGTGTTCTTGGACCTACATGGCATCTTGCTATATGGCTCCGTCTTAATCTCTACTGGAAAACCCAGTCCTGCCAGACTGTACTCCTTCCTGACTCACTGGAGTCTGCTTCTCTTAGTTTTACCTGTTCTTCAAATCTAGCTCAAATTCTACCTCTTTAACAAAGCAGGATGTTTTCCAGATTTCTCTGGATCACATGGATCCTTTTCTGATAACTATGCCATTGTCACTAGAGTGACTGTATGCATATGCCTCAGTGATTTTGGACAGCCCCAGATCTGCCTGCAGTCTTGGTCTCTTGTCTAGATAGTGTCACCTTTCTTTCTTTAAAGTATCCCAGAGTGAATGATATATTATGTAGTCTCCTTATTCCTTATTCATAGCCTGGAACTTATACTTGGCTTTTAATAACTTGTCATTTTATATGAATCTAATTGTTTTATGAGTTAACTTCCCGTATGGGCTGAACTACTGGAGATGTCTCGTTTTCCCTCTGGAACTAGGCTGGGCACATGGAAAATACCTCATCAATCATTGATGTTTGAATACTGGTAAATTCTCAGTGGAATATCAGAGGGCGTTTTTTTTTTTTTTCTTTTCTCCAGATGTACTTGTATAGTCCTAGCTGTGAAGTGCCCCCAGGGCTTTGCTCAGATATATGGCAAATATATGGTTTATTCTTACTTCTGATCTGCGGTTTACATTTGACCCTTCTCTATGCCCTCTCAGGGATGATGTCCTTGGTAGTAACTTCTCCCAAGTTGTAAGGGTTTCTGATGGATGGCAAAGTAGCATTTAATGGCCTACTCTGAAAACCCAGAAACTCTTGTCATCGCTGATCACCATCATTATGGCAGACACTTGTGTGTCACCTTTGTTTCCCTACATTTCAAGAAAGCACTAAATAAATATATTATTTAATGCACATGAAGATCATTTTGATCTAAGGGAAAGTTTAGCCTTTGTTTATGCCCAAATGATACAATATGCTTTAGTTTTGTAGAGCTGTATAATATTAGAGTAGAAAAAATGAATCCCTGGAGATGTAATTTAGGCTATTAGCTCATTTGCAGAGGTTAAGAGCTTCAGAATTCTGTATTTGAATTCTTATCTGGGCATTAAATTGGGCAGATTTCAATTAAAATATTTCCAAGTTCTTTTGCTACTGGTTTTCTAGACAATGAAATTTTGATTGGAGGAAAGAAAAATCTTGTCAGGAAACAGTCATAAGCGAGGAAAAGGGAAAGGGATACAGCCTAGAAAGAAGTGGTAAGTTATTGGGAATCTGTCTGTAGTACTGTTGAATGGGAGGGGTAT
Organism: Tarsius wallacei; assembly: GCA_963574415.1. Taxonomy (NCBI): domain Eukaryota; kingdom Metazoa; phylum Chordata; class Mammalia; order Primates; family Tarsiidae; genus Tarsius; species Tarsius wallacei. The sequence continues at coordinate 8,882 of CAUYQG010187645.1, forward strand.
TGATAGCCCAGTTCATTGACTTTATTAAGCATCAGTAAATAAATAGTGAATATGTTAAGTTGAAGATTTACTCATGACTGTTACTTTGACCTTGTTGCAATATTACCTGGTTTTACAGAGATATTATCATTATCCTCTCACCTTGTTTTCAACTCTGTTTTACAAAGGCAAGAAAAGGGAGATAGGAAGAAGAAACACTTAAACTTTCTTTTTGTCTAGAGAAAATCAAGAGAAATGTTTGAAATATAGAATGGAGTAGACTTAGAGAAAGATCATTTAGTTACTCATTCCCAAGCCTGATACTCCAATCCATGCATATGCTACTTCTAAGAATTTGAAAAATACAAGAAGATAAAACATTTGTTTTGTAACTAAATGACTTATTATATTAGAGTCCACCTGTGCAAAAGAATGATACAAAAAATGTTTTGCTTTCTTAATAATTGTTCATTTTTTTCTTTTTAAAATCCATTTCGTCCCAGCATGTCTTTGTGATGATTTCCTTAATTTTTTTCTATCTTAAAACTTTGCATCAAAGCTGTATCCAATGTGAATGCTGCCCTGCTCACCAAGGGAAAGACTTTAAAATATCTGATTAATCTTCTCAATTTTAAACACTTATGCAGACTGAAATGGCTCTAGTAAGTGAAAAAAAAGAAAGAAATATAAAAAGTGATTCATACTGTTCCCATGGTAAAATCTGGGCAGTTGTGGACTAAATATTTGTGCTTCTCAAGGGACTCAGTCTTGTGGTTTCAGGCAGTGAAAGACATTTTTGGATCCTTTCCAATGGCTGCCCACCTTTCTTGGCCACATAGAACTGAGCTAGGCAAATAATCAACAGCATTTTTTATCTCTCTCTGTGCTGAGCGTTACACTAGGTGCTTTGAGGAAGGATGCCAGAAGGTGTATATATGGTGCATTGATGTGGCTGCCTACTCTATTCTTGCTCTCGCCTTATTCTCAAAGGTCTTATTTCTCAGGAGAACAGCTGGAGGAGCTTCTTCTTCCTTCAGCGAATTGATGCCAAATATTGGTTTCTGAAACTGGCCCACAGATACATGCCTTTGTTTCCTGAGAGACCCAGGCTTCTACCACCAAGGAGGAACCACAATACACCTACCTGCTTCCTTTGTTAAGTTGCCAATAGATGCTCAGGATTTTCCAGTGCGATACCCAGTAAATAAAGTTTTAAAAACAACCACTATGTAGACTCCTTTTAACGTCATTTTCTTTTTTTTTTTTTTTTTTTGAGTTGGCGTCTCACTCTGTCGCCCAGACTGGAGTGCAGTGGCCACTTCCGGTCACTGTAGCCTCAACCTGCTGGGCTCTGGCGATCCTTCCGCCTCAGCCTTCCGACTAGCCAGAACTACAGGCGTGCGCTACCACGCCCGGCTAATTTTTTTGATTTATTGTAGAGATGAGGTTTCACCCACGGGCTCAGGCAATCCACTCACCTCAGCCTCCCAAGGCGTGGGATTACAGGCTGAGCCACCAAGCCTGGCTGTCATTTTCTTAATTAGATCTTTTTGGAATCTTGATTTAGGAAAAGTTATTGAATTCTGAATTATCTAAATCCTGATGTAATGTGTACTCTACATTAAAGTGTAAAATTGAGACAATTTGTATTCATGTCAAATTACTCTATGATAAATCTTATTTTATTTAGTTATTTATCTCTGTATTCATTCAATCTGTCATTTATTAAACAAATGCTTGAATGTCTATTATTTGGCAAGTTTTATACTAATTGCTGAGAATATGGGTAATGAAGATGACAGATTATCTGATGCAAGGGAACATATTTAAGGTATGGAGGATTATACGTTACAGAATAATTTTTGACTTTTAATTACAAGAGTACAGTATCAGGTTATTTCCATTCATTAGGCATTTATGAGATATCTACTGTCTGAAACCGTAGACAGTGCTAGATATGGCATTGGGTGCTATGGAAAGAGTATAGTATGGTTCTTGCCTTCCAGAGAATTAGAGTGTGGTCTCTGATTCAAAAATATTAAATACATTATTCTTGAAATGAGGTGGACAATGAAGTGCTATAGGAATTAGGAGAGAGAGGGAATGACTATGAAAGAGAGTGAGAATAAAAGAGAGAATGCGTGTGCAAAAGAGGAATTATGTTGAAAATGATGTGGGAAAGTTTCTTGAAGAGGATGAGTTGGAGTTGAAACTAAAATAACATATGTTGAGGAAAAGGGTGGAGAGTTACAGGGGATAGATGGCAAGGCCTTCCTAGGAACTTTAAGATAAGCATACCATCTAGATATTACAGTAAGTAAATAAGATGATATTCTAAGAATAGGAAGAAAAATTGCTGTAGATTGAGAGTTAAGTCTAAACATGTAAGTAAAGATATGACATTAAGGAATTTTAATGACAATGTGAACAGGAGAGACCTTAGGATGCATGTGAAGGAGACCAACTGAAAGCTTTTCAGCAAGAGAGTGACATAGGTTTGATATTTCAGAAAATAATGTTGGTGGCAGTACTTACATGTACTGGAAGAAAATGACACTGGAGAGCAGTTAGGCAAGAACTGCAATTGTTTGGATAAGAGGTAATAGGGATTCCAACTAGACTGGGAAGCTGAAAGGAAGGGATAGGTTGCAGAGAGTAAATTCAGGCAAAACCAACAAGGCTTTCTAATTAGTTAGAGAGTGGTAGTAGTGAGGGATCATTATTTGTGAGCAAATTGAGAGGGATGCTAGAAGGGGCATTTTCCAATACTGACATTTTATGCCTGAGTCCCAGTCTGGATGTTGCAGGTAGTAAGTTCCTGATGATGTTTAAGAGAGCTATTTCAGCAAGTGGTAAAAGAAACATCACAATGGCAATGAATTGATGGCAAAGTGGAAAAGATTATGGAATTAAAAATTGGCCAAAAAAGTAGCAGAAACAGATTTCTTCTTTATTTCTCTGTCAAAATCAAATGGATGTTTCCTTGCTGCAAGTAAAGATCATGAAAATATTTTTCTTATTTTAATAATAAAAATAAAAATGAGCATTTATTGAGCATTTGTGTGTGCCAGGGACTGTTCTAGGTGGGCTTATATGTAAAATGAGGATGCAGATCACATGGATCATACAGGAATTGTCAAATATCATTAGCAACTTCATTTTCTGCTAAAAACTATAAATATAAAAAAAGGTTGAATCCTGATATCTAGTGTATGATGTTGTTTGTTCTTTATTTGTTTGGATACCTATTATGCAGAAATCCTGGTGCTGAAAGAGAAAATGTAATGAAATATTCTGCAATTTCTAGCTGGCTACTTGGCTCTTCTGAGCCCTTAGCTTCAAGGATTTTTCAAAATATATTTTTTTCTGCACCACAGCTCTGAGTTGCTAAATCCAGAAATTGAAACATTCTGAGAACCAAATCATTTCAGGGTGAATCAAAGCTTTTGGAACATTGCCCTAGGATTTTGAAGATAGTGTTTAATAGTGAAAAATGTTCCATATTTTTAAGGCAATCCCAATTACGGAAGGCTGTCCCACTTGCATCCCTGGCAATGCAGGGAGTCTGATGCAGGGTGCCTTGGCCCAACTTTCGCTCCTGTAACCAGCTAAGAGGCTGGGGTGAAGGTAAGGGTCCTCTGGCCCCTGGCAGCTCCGTCTATATTTCCACTCTTGCAGTTACCCTTTACGAGGAATCTGAAGCTGATGGCTGTTTCTAACTCCACCTTAAAACATGGAAATAGGCATCTTCTTTATTCCAGACTAACAAGCTTCTCTCCCAGCTACCATTTTAATACAAGCAACTGGGGGACAGTTTTGACCAAAAGTTTCTCTCCGTGGTCAAACCCCTCCCCCCACTACCTTGCCTGTGCTTTTGTTTGTTTGTGCCCTGCAGAGCTGGTGACGGTGGCATCAGAAGTTGGAAGAGAGAGTAAACCTTAACAAATCATAAAGCTGGGGAGTTATGAAGGCAGATAAAAATGTGACATTGCTAATTATGTAACTTGGGAGCAAGTGATTTAATGCTTTTGCACTTCAGTTTTCTCATCTATAAAATGAGTGTAAAATTGAAGGAAAAAAAGTAAAATGAGTGTAATAAAACTTATGTCCCAGGTTCAAATGAAATTAAATGACACAAACACATTAATTGCCAATTGTAGGTGATTAATAAATGGGAACAGATACCATTATTAATAGTAAAAATAACAATAAAAGAGTGGAACAAAATCAAAGATGAAGCCACAGGCTTGACAGTGAAGAAGATAATTCATATCATCTCTGTAACATGATGGAGAAACATGGCCCTTCCTTTCATAGGGACTTTTCTCTCATAAGCAGGAATGGAAGGTAGAGTGAAGCTGGGATTACCTGAAATATCTTCTCTTTCTTCTTCCTCTTTAAGCTCAACTCATTTTTCAGAAGCTTCTTGAGTTATCCTTTTCTATGATGCTGTCACCACTGATTTCTTCTAACCGTTACCCACCTTTATATTGCATTAAGACATTATGTTACTTACTGTTTGGTGATGTTCTCCAATTGCTTCCTGGATGTGTGTCTTCCAAATGAGATTGAGATTTACTTGAGTACAGAAACTTACCTTATACTTCTCATATATCCACAGTGGGACCTTGTATAGCCGAGTACCCAGAGATGAGCTAAATCTATCATTGCAATGAGATCAAAAGTAATAGCCTAGAGTTTCTTGTTTAAAATTTTTTTCAAAGTATTTATTTTTGAGCCTTATTTTTCATCACAAAATTAATACATATTTGTTGTAGAAACTTGGAAATGTACAGAGGAGCACAAATACGAAAATAAAAATATGAATAACTTATGATTGCATTCAATAGTGCTATCCACTATTACTCTATTTTAATTATGCTGAATCCATATTAAATCTTGAGCTCTCATAGAGTGAGAACTCCCTTCCATACTCTACTCTTTATCTCCAAAATTTTCTTGTTTTTTTTTTGACTTTAAGTTTCTTATACCATATAAAATCCATTGGGTGAACGGGGGCGGAACGGGGGGTGGGAAGGGTTCTTTCTTCAACAGATGGTAAATTTTCTCTCAGAGATAGAAGGGATATCTGCCTTTTCCTTGTTAATTTTCCACATTGTGATCTCACTTTTCTCTCCATTCATACAAATTCATAGACCCTTGACTAAGATGGACTCCTTACAATCATTTTATTTAATTTTCACAATTGAACCATGAGGACGCTGCTAGCCCAGAGACTGCTGTGATAATAATCAAATGAGGTCTGGTACTCAAGGCTCAGGACTAATGGGCCAGGGTTATCATGGCTTTTCATCCTTCTTAATGAAGTATGATGACCTTCCAGCTGACCATCTTCATATGCCGTGCCATGTTACCTTCTTTTATTTTCCCCTATTTAAATTATTCAAGAAATTCACATTTTACAGAGATGAAATGTATGTCTAAGAAGGGATTGGATTTCTAACTGGGCTCAGTTAAAGTTTGCTAGGGTTCTTTGGAGGCATTTCCAGTAAGTCTGTGTGTTTCTTTTTGAAAATGATTTTGTTTTACATTTCTAAACTTGGGAAGGATCCTCACACATATGTGTCTGCATATGCCTATATGTATGTGTATATACATATAAGCAAACATACACATAAGTTGTTAAACCTCTTCTCTCTAATCAATAACACTATCACCATTATTTCTTCACAGCTGTTTGTCCTAGTGTAATCAAATATTGTACCAGAAAACAAACAGTATTGATATCACCACTTAGGTTAGACTATATTAATGTAAGGCTGGGGGAGGTATGATCGGTGAAACACAGAAGTGGGAGGAGAAACCCATAAAAATGACAGGAGAAATGTAAGCAAATCATTTTCACAGTCTACACACTTAACTTGACTATCCTAGTATCATCTCTTCATCTTTTTGTTCCTCAACCTCTCCTCTTTTATTAGTTATCTGTTGTTATATAACAAACTACTTCAAGCTTGAGGACTTAAAACAACAAACGTTTATCATCTCACATAGTTTCAGAGAGTCAGGAATCTGAGAGAGGCTTAGTTAGGCAGTTCTGCCTCAGGGTCTCTCAGACGGTTGAATTCAAATTGCTGATCAGGGCTTCAGTCATCTGAAGCCTTGACTGGGCCTGGGGGCGCTGCTTCCAAGCTTTCTCCTGTGGGCTGTTGCTATGAGGCTTCAGCTCTTTACCATGGGGAACTTCCACAGAAATACTCAAAACACAGTTGTCCTCAAATCAAGTGACCTGAAAGAGAGAGAGAAAAAAAGACAGAGAGAGAGAGAGAGAGAGAGAGAGAGAGAGAGAGAGAGAGAACAGAGAAGATGGCAGTCATGATGTCTTTTATAACCCAATATTGGAACAGACAAACCATTACTTCTTTTGTGTTCTATTGCTCACACAAACCAACCCAAGTACAATGTTGGAGGAGACCATCTACGTATGTTAATACCAGGAGGCAGCGATCATTGGGGGCCAACTTGGAGGTTAGCTACCACATCACTCCTCCCCCTTAATTTTCCTCTTCTTTATTTTGAAATCTCTCCCTTCAGCATGGATTGTTGGTGACCAATTGGTAGAATGTTTTTCATTGCAATTTGTCACATAAACACACCAAAAACACAGACATATATTATCAAATTTTATTGTTTGATAAAATGTTCTCATTCAAAAAGTATAAATGGTTCATGACTTCACAAGAGTGTGACCAACCCTTTTTTCACAGTGTTGTTGCTAGACAGTAGAGGGTGCTATTGGTGTATGCGGGCCCAAGGTGAATTCTGTGAAGGTAGAGATGAGATGGGGCTGGTTGAGTTCTTGTTTTGAAAAACTAGCCAGATTATTTTTTTAAAAATCTGATTAGCTTCTAAATATTTGTATTGAATTTAAATTCTTCACAATTTTTTTAGACAATAAGCAGGCAGCATCAGGCTTACCATAATTTCAAATAGTCTATTTGTAGTTCTTCTCGGTGCATGCTTTTTGGTCATAGTAATGGCTGAAAGAGCAGGAGGAGATCCCTGAAAGTAACTAGGACATGAATTTTGTACAGGCCATGAAGGAAGATGTTGTCTTTTGCTAGTTTTAGCTTCTGCATTAAGATTGTACATTTTAAGCTCCTTTTTTTGCATGCTGGCATATTGCAGAAGCATCAAATGCTAGAGCATGAGATAATTTTCTTCTTTACTAGAAGGAAATGAATGTTTGGTGGGGACACATGAAGAAACTGTGATTTCTAGCTGGGCTCGGTGGCTCAGCCTGTAATCCTGCACTTTGGGAGGCTGAGGTGAGTGGATTGCCTGAGCCCGCGGGTTCGAGACCCGCCTGGGCAACTTGGCGAGATCTCATCTCTACAATAAATAAAAAAATTAGCCATGCGTGGTAGCACGCGCCTGTAGTTCCAGCTACTTGGAAGGCTGAGGCGGAAGGATCGCTGGATCCCAGCAGGTAGAGGATGCAGTGGCTGGGAGCGGCCACTGCACTCCAGCCTGGGCGACAGAGTGAGACTCCAACTCAAAAAAAAAAAAAGAAACTGTGATTTCTGTCATTTGATTCTTGTCTTTCTTTCAGAAAGTATTCTCATTAGTGATAAAGGTCTTTTTTTGTGTATGCTAAACTACTTTTTATTTGAATACATTCCTAGTATTTGCACCAACACCCTGATGAGACTGTTTCACACCTGGCATGTTAATATCTAGGAAAAAGGCACAATTTCTCTCCAATCTAAAAAACATTGTTCTTCTTTATCATATTTTAACAATATCCCACTGAGTTTACCAACCTATTGCAATGTATCCAGAAGAGTATTAATCTTTGGAGTAAAAGAACTCAGTTTCAAAAATTACTGCTACTTATAGGAAGGGTGAAGTGTTCTGCCTCAGTTTGCACCTCTGAGAAATGAAAAGTACTAATAGCAAGTATATTAGGAACCATGCTAAGAGCTTTATCTAAATTCTTTAATTCTTATGAACTTTTTTTAAACCACATACACTGACATTTTCTATATTTTTGAAATAAGGAAATTGAGACACAAAGAGTTTAAGTAACCTGTGCAAGGTTATAAAGCTCATAAGTGGTAGCATTTGATGTAGACCCAAATGTGTGTGACATTAAAGTCATTCCTTAACTACTCTGCTGTGCAGCTTCCCATAATAGTACCAACATTACGAGTTTAAGAATTACATATGAAAATGAACTTCTATCAACCAGCAGAGAGTCTTGTAATATTAACACTTTAAATAAATGTTAGTTCCCTTTTTTCCTCTTACTTTGAGCAATTTAGCCAATGTGTAAAAAGAAAGAACATCTGTTTAGAATGATGACCTCTGTCTTAGTTTTGCAAAATGATACCATGATTGTTTTTCTTGGAAACAAATTATAGATGTTTATAAAATCGACAAAGGAACAAATTGGGTACTTCTGGATTCTTTCTGAAGCTTAAAAACCTCTGTGAAAAAAAGTACATTAAATGTAGTTTTTCCTCTCTTAAGTAGTACCTATTTTAATCATAACCTTTGGAAGAAAATTTAAATGCAAAAAGGTGAAAATTGAAAGAACTATAAATAACAACAAATAGCTACCTTGTAAATACAAAGCCACATTCACTCCCAGGGCTGTTATGTCTACAAACTATTTGAACAACAGTTAATAAGCACATTCCCAATGAAAGAAAAAGCTAACTGATGTTTCATCTGAGTGCACCCTTTGTTGAACATGTTCGGAATTGTAGGGCTAGGAGATAGGGATTTCTGTGCTTTTTGCATTAAGATGTGTGCATGTGCCCACCAAAGAAAATGAAGGGTTTTTCAGGTTCCCCAAATATTTCTTTGCAAATATTCATCTGTGTCAAAAAATAATAATGTGCTCTGCTTAGATTAGCTGAAAAATTATCTGCCTTTCTTGATGGCTTTCTCTTCCTCTGTGCTCTCGTATAACTCATGTGTTACCTTGATTTATATGTTGTTTATTAGGCTTGTCTCTTTGGGATCAGTGGCCTAGACTGGGGACAGCAGGGTCTAGGATCTTGCAGCAAGGGCAAACCAGTGATTTGCTGGTCTACCTGAATGTTACTCCATCCTCTACATTCTTAACTATAATGCTGAGGGGCACTATAGGACTAAGAACCTAGGCTTTTTTTAAAAAAAATTAATTTTTCATCCAAAATTCTTCTTTTTATTTTAAAGTTGTGGGGTACAACTCAGGATTAGATAGATAAGTGGTCATCAAACAGGTAAAGTTTGGGCCTCCCTTTGGTTGCCATTTCGCCTGGTTTGAGATCAGGTACCCTTACTGATGTTTTGTGATTTCCCCCTCCCCTGGCAGCATCCCACTACTGCCAAACTCTTTCTTATAGTATTATGATGAATGTTTAGGGTCCACTTATAAGGGAGAACATGTACTCAGTTCTTTGTTTCTATGATAGACTACTGAGTATGATAGACTCTCAATTCATCCGTGTTGCTGTGAAGTCCATAATTTTACGTAAGATTCCATCATGTATCTGTACCACAGTTTAAAAATTCAGTCCACTTTCGACGGGCAGCACGGTTCCATGTTTTTGCTATTGTGAATAATGCTGCAATAAACATGCGTGTGCATCTTTTTTATAGAATGATTTGAGTTCCTCCAGGTATATTCCCAGAAGGAGATGACAGAATCGTATGGGAGGTTGATTTTTAGATCTTTCAGGAGTTATCACACTAATTACTATCCACACTTGTATGGAAACAAACTTGAAAACCTAAATGAAATGGAGGACTTTCTAACATCACACAACCTCCCAAGATTGAACCAAGAAGAAATTGAGACCCTAAATAGATCAATAACACCAGGAAATTGACTCTGTCATAAGAAAACTACCCACCACCAAAAAAAAAAAAAAAAAAAAAAAGAATAAAAAGCCCTGGACCAGATGGCTATCCAGCGAAATTATATAAAAAATACAAACTGGAGCTGATACCAATCCTACTGAAAGTATTCCAAGCAATCAAGAAAGAAGGAAATCTCCCCATATAATTTTATGAAGCTAACGTCACATTGATACCCAAACCAGGTAAAGATCAAAGAAAGAAAGACAACTACAGGTCAATATCCCTGATGAACATAAATGCAAAAATTCTAAACAAGATTCTAGCAAATCAACTCCAACATTCTTTGGGCCACAGGGATTGAGGACAAACCTAAATACTAAATCAAATTCTTTTTCATCTTCAAATTTCCACTGTTCCCTTGAAATTTTTTGTCTATCCTTATTTTATTTTATTTCTTAACTATTTTTGAGGGCAAATGTCACTACCCAAATCATTTATTTTATATGAAAATAAATTTAAGTTTTTGAATGATCTGGGATATGAACAGCTATTGAAGTGTTTAAAGCTAGCATCAAATGGATCAAATTCATTTTTATAATAGTTTGGTTTTTGGATTACCTGATTTCAAGTTCTGGCTCCACTTAGTTACTTAGTGTTTGAGTAAGGATAAGATATTTAGCTGTTCTTAGTCTTATTTTTTTATCTATAAAATGAGGGAAAATAATGGTTATTTGATGGAGTTGTTTTGAAAATTCACTGAGATGGTCAATAAAATGCTTAGTGTGGAGCTTAGTAGAGTTAAATTTCATAGCACATACCCCTCGACTATGTGAGTTTACAAGGGAAATCAGCTGGATTCAGTAACAGGATGCATTACAATTATAAATTAGTTAAACAAAGACAACCTGTTTCCTCTAACCTGAAAATATAGGTATCCAGAAGGAATTATCTATGTCTCATAATAACTGCTATTTTTCAAATACCTAATATATTTATGGGAACTAAGGTTTTTTGTAAAGATATATATTATCTGAATGAATCCTTCTAGCCACTTATTTTAGGCTCCTGCACTATAAGTGAGGATTTTGCCCATGATCAAACAGAATTAATGGTCATAGACTGTAAGACTGTGAGCCTACAAATTTGGGGAGAATTGTAGGAATAAAACTTGGGCTTGTTTTTTTCAGAACATCAATTCCACATTTTTTGTACCACAAAGAATGAGGGCAACCCTGGATACTAAATTGCACTTTTTTCATTTCCAAATTCCCATTATTCCTTTACATTTTTCTTTCTTTTCTATTTTTTATTTCTAAGGGTAAATATCATTACCCCAGATCATATGATAAATATGAAATAAGAAACTTGCCCATCATAAAACAGAATTAATAGTAGAGCTAGAACTTAAAAGCAGTGTCCGACAGTGTTACTCTGACAGCCCATCAAAGAATCTAAAATACAGCCTGGGATTGGATTGCATGGCAGGACCACTCGACATATAGAAACATAAATAGCCTTTACTTATAAAGTAAGTATTATGTGACTATTTTAAAACATACCTAATGTTTGAAAGGCCTTTCAACCAGTTCATTAGTCCCAAGCAAGAGTTTTGGAAACCCTTGAGTCCATGGAGCCTTGCATGCCTTTATTTTGACCATTGCTTTAGAAAGAATATGGCCGCTGGCTTGGTGGCTCAGCCTGTAATCCCGTGCCTTGGGAGGCTGAGGTGAGTGGATTGCCTGAGCACGTGGGTTCGAGACCCGCCTAGGCAAGCGAGACCTCATCTCTACAATAAATCAAAAAATTAGCCGGGCGTGGTAATGCGCGCCTGTAATTCCAGCTACTTGGAAGGCTGAGGCGGAAGGATCCCCGGAGCCCAGCAGGTCGAGGCTGCGGTGGCCGGGAGCAGCCACTGCACTCCAGCCTGGGTGACAGAGTGAGACTCCAACTCAAAAAAAAAAAGAAAGAATATGGCTGAACTTCTTCTTTAAGATTTTCCTATATTTTTATGTTCATGCTAATTACACCATATACAAGAGAGTTTCACATATGTTTACAAAATAAACCCTTACTATACTTTTGTAATTACAAAGTGTGCCACTAAATTACTGTTTCATGTGTTTGTGTTTCAATTATTAACTGTGGCGGCATATAACTAAAGCTGAAAACATGTCATTTCTATGATAATAAGTGAACGCAATTAGCAGCATATCTATTCCACACACAAAATATATTCATTTGCATTCTGTCTCCTTGTACTATTTAACTGTATTTAGGCCAACTCATGTCATTTCTCTGTTACCTTTTTTCAATCTAGAAGAACTCTGTCTTATTTTATAAGTGCGTTTATGATGTCTAAATAAACAGAACTGGGTGAGGTGAGGATATACAGACACATACCTCACTCGCTGAGTTGGTTATTTTCTAAATCCTCTTCTAAAACTCCCAATTCTTTAGATTGGTGGTGATTATTTTTAAACTGATGAGATGTGTGTATAATATAACTTTGTAAATAAATTATATAGTTTTATTGATCTCTTTTCCTGAGTGGTGAGTCAAGTCTCTTTTTACTTTCCAGCCATGGGTAGGTGGGAAAGTAACTGTATTTGTCAGTGTTGCATTCATACTGTATTAACCAGAGCTTTGTGGGTGATAGGTAACAGAAATGCAGCTCAAAATGGTATAAGCAAAAACACGAATTAATACAGAGAATCTGGGATCTCACAATGGAATGCAACTAAAACTAAAGAATGAATTGAGATAAGGGACTCAAAACTCATCCATTTCAGGATCTCCCTCTGTTCTTTGAGTGTCTGCTTCTTTTTCTCATCTTTCCATACTCTTATTCTACTTTAAACAGTCGTTTGGCTATGGCCACAGGTGGAGTCATCTTGTTCCTACATGGTCACTCCTTCCACGGTTTTGTGGATCAATACCCCACAAACGGGATATTGATCACCCATTTGAGATTGTGAGGGGAAATTTTGTGGATCAATACCCCACAAATGGGATATAAATCACCCATTTGAGATTGTGAGGGGAAATTCCTAGAAACAGGAGTGCTGGTAAGGCTATCCAGTCTAATAGACCCACACATACACAAATTAATGGCATATTTAAATGATCCAAAAGTATTTCCAACAACATTACCTCCTTCGTATTGGTCATGTTCTCAGATTACATGAAAACTAAACATGCTATGATGTAGGAAAGGATGATGGTTTCACTAAATGCGGTGAAATAATAATAGTTGCTATTATTGAGCTATTACCTTTGAGTGGGACACAGTGCTAGAAGCTTTAAAACCATAATCAAATTTAATTTTCACAATACTATAAGGTGGAAAATATTATCATCCCCATAGAATAATATTATGACGATGAGCTCCAATACTAACATTACATGAAATGAAGTCATAGAAAGGGCAAGAGCAACTCAAAATTGCTCAGCCATGAAGTGGCAGAGCTGGATTCATCCTGTAGGTTCTGGGGCTGCACAGCCCATGCTGTTAACCACTAACCAGTTTATAATTGCATTTAATGTTCATAGTTGTGCCCTCTGCTCAAAATCTCGGAGTCAATTCCTAAAATCTAAGCATTTAGAACATTCCATTGTGCCATATTTTGATGGATTGACATAAATTAGTAGGTGATAAAATTATGCTAACTACAAAGGAGTTGTAATTGTCGCAGAAATTGTCTCAAAATGACTCTAGAACATTGGTATTTTAGTTCAGGTCTCTCTTGGCTTTCATCTGTCTAACCAGTTTATCTTTCTAATGTTTACTTCTTGCCTTGTGTACATTTTTGTCTACTTTTGTTCTGGAGAATAAGAATCTGTCCTTTTATACTTCTTTTTCCATTAATTTTTTTATTTTTTTTATTTTTTTTTATTTTATTGTGATATTGAGGGGTACATTTAAGGGTTAGGTACACAAATATGTCTCGTTCAGGCACCCTTGTTTGTAAGAAGTGTCCCCCCATCCCCAGACAGGTATTTACTGCCATTAATTGCTTCCCCTATCCCTCCCACCGCCCCCCCCGCGATCCCCCTACTGGGAATATACCCTGAAGAACTCAAATCACTTTATAAAAAAGATACCTGCACTCGGATGTTTATTGCAGCATTGTTCACAATAGCAAGAACCTGGAAGCAACCTTGCTGTCCATCAAAAGAGGA
>CAUYQG010187649.1:0-16758 GCA_963574415.1 Tarsius wallacei
GGGTGGGAATGGGATCCTGTCCCCCAGGACCTCTCATCTAAAATGGAAGACCGATGCCAACAAATAACTGCTCAAATAATAATTTAACTATACCGCAACAATTCTGTAAAGAAGAGACCTCAGTGGGCCAGATTCAACAGAGCACATCTGACCCTTCCCACATCTGGTGGACATATTGGACCACATGGAGCGCCACTGTTGTCAGCTTTGCATTCTGCCTCCAGTGTCTATAAAAGCCTGACCCATACACAGTGCACGCTCACCCACTACTTTGGACGTACGTGAGTAAGACACTTTAAGGTGTAGCAAGTCAGTGCTCATATGACCTGGGAGTCCCAGGGAAAGTCAGAGGTGGTGAATCTCCCCTCCCCCCATCCAACCATCCTCTACCCACCAACCGGTATCAAGGAAAAATTGATGGCCAAGCATCCCCCTAGGCTCCCCCACTGAGAAAAAAACCACCCAGAAATCCCCTTCCACAGGCCCCAACTTTGGGAGAAATGAGAACAACCACTCAAAATGGCTCGTGGCTTTCTTGGCATGAATGTGTCCGGACGACTCTCACCACAGCCAGAGAAGTGGCTCTGGATTCACATCTGCATGGGGGTTTTATTCTGACCCCCTCAATTATGTAGGGAGCACTGGGTCATTGAAAATCATGTCACTAGGGACAGCTATGAAGGAAGCTAGTTAGAAACAGGGAGCACAGCTTTCAGTAGTCAGAGGGTAAGTATCCAGAAAATACATACTCCATCACATCTTCAGTCAAGCTGGAAAATGACAATAAAGTCATGAAGATGGGAGGAAGCAAATTAACAAATTTAACAAAGCCCTCCGGTGGCAGCAAGGTCACCATCTTAGGGCAGGTCAGCAAGAATCCAGCCCCAACCGGATTCCAAATTCTTGTTTCCAGGCCCTCAGGAGGCTGTGGGAGTCACGCTGGACGAGGAAACCCCGTGAGCAGGCCAGACGTCATACAGGGGATAGCCAGCCCTGAGCTCCCCTGGGTGTCACTGGCTCTCATGGGAATCTGTCCAACTTGGCAGTGATGCGTCAGTAAATTCCACGGATTTGAACAACACAACTTATGCCCAAAAAAGCAATTGTTTTTTGGACAGAATTACCCTTGTTGTTACCACATGCTAGGCCAAAAAAATAAAAGTGCAAGAGAGGCAGCACCTCTAGCTTTCTGGCTCAGGACAGCGAGCCCCTTTCTCTCCAGCACACACGGCGGGAGCCTGGAGAAGGGTGGGTAAGGTCAGTCCACGCGCTGTGTGTGTCCTGCGAATGTGTCAGGGAGAAAGAGAGACGGGGCTCAGCCCACTTGGGACAAGCCACCGCACTTGCTGGCTCACTAGCATGGAAGCTCACGCTGCCGATGATGTCGGTGACCGCCCCGTCCAAAGGCCTGCACTCGTTTAACCCAGCACTTCCCAGTGAGACTGAGGTCATGACATGGGACATGACAGGCTTAGAGGACATTGCTGAGTGAGTAGCAGAGCCTTGACCCATTCACAAGGTGCTTCCTCTACTGCAAGTGCTCAGCGAATGTGAGCTCACACCACCACCGTCACTAAAACTTTCGTGTGTGCTGCACACACCCCATGGCCATTTAATGACAACGTTCCCACTTTGTGGATGCAGAAATCGGGGATTTACCCAGGGTGACACCACTCACAAGGGTCGCAGCAGGCATGGAACCCAGGCGTCCTGACTTTCCCCCAGTGCTTTCTCCAGCCCTGTCTGCTGGTGACCTGTGTGTTATGAAGACCCAGGATTCTGTGAGAAGAGTGGTCTCCTCTGAGGGACACTGTGCAAAGGCCCTGAGGCAGGAAGATGTTGATAAGGCAGAAGAAGGAGAAAGTGGGTTAGAGGAGAGCAGGGGAAGGAGGGGACCCGTGCACAGATCATGAGGGGCCTTAGATGTTATGTGTCAATGTCAACAAAAACAAGTACTGGCCAAAGGATGCCCTGTTTAACAAATGGTGCTGGGCAAACTGGCTAACCACAGGCAGAAGAGTGGCGCTGGGCCCCACGTCTCATCACGGACCAAAATTAACTCAAAAATTAACTCGCAATGGCTCAGACCTAAGACCTCAAGCTATATAAATTCTAGAGGAAAGCCTAACCAACACTCTCCTGGACACTGGCCTCAGCAATGAACTCAGGACCGAGATATCAAAAGCAAAAGTAGCAAAAGCCAAAGTTGACAAGTGGGATCTAACCAAACTCAAGAGCTTCTGCACAGCAAGAGAAACCGTCAGCAGAGTCAACAGACAACCACAGGACGGGAGGAAATGTCTGCAGACTGCATCCAACAAAGGACAAATATCCAGAATCTAAAAGGAATTCAAACAAACTGACAGCAAAGAAAACAAACAAGCCATTAAAAAGTGGGCAAAGGACACGAACAGACACTTCTCAAAGGGAAACACACAAGTGAGCATATGAAAAAATGCTCAGCCTCACTAATCAGCAGAGAAACGCAAATCTAAACCACAATGAGACACCACCTGACATCAGTCAGAATCGCTTTTCCGAAAAGTCAAAAAACAACAGAAGTGGGTGAGGGTGCAGAGAAAAGGGAGCACTCCTACACTGCTGGTGGGAATGAAAGCAAGTTCAACCCCTATGGAACGCAGTTGGAGATTTCCCAAAGAGCTAAAAGCAGAGTTGCCACTCGACTCAGCAATCCCACGTCTGGGTATATTCCCAAGGAAGCACACATTGCTCTACCAAAAAGACACCAGCGTACGCATGTTGGCTGCGGCACTGTCCACAATAAAGAACATGGAGCTAACCGGTGCCCCTCAGCAGTGGACTGGAACGAGAAAATGTGGCCCACATACACCATGGAACACCACACAGTCACAGAAAAGAATGAAGTCATGTCCTTCGCAGCAACATGGATGCAGCTGGAGACCATTACCCCGAGCAAATTATCACAGAAACAGAACACTGGGAGTTAAATGCTGAATACACAGAAACACAAGGACAGGACAAGCTCGGTGGCTCAGCCTGTCATCCCAGCATTTTGGGAGGGTGAGGTGGTGGATAGCCTGAGCCCACGGGTTTGAGACCAGCCTGGGCAACTTGGCGAGACCCCATCTCTACAATAAATCAAAAATTAGCCGGGCGTGGTAGCACACGCCTATAGTTCTGGCTACTTGGATGGCTGAAGCAGAAGGATTGCTGGAGCCCAGCGGGTCGACGCTGGGGTGGCCGTGAGTGTGTGTGCCACCACACTCCAGCCTGGGCAATGGAGCCAGCCTCTGACTCAAAAAAAAAAAAAGAAAGAAACACAAGGATAGGAACAACAGACACTGGGGTCTGCTACAGGCGGGAGGGAGAAGGGTTGAAAAAGTACCCACTGGCACCATGTCCATACCTCAGTGACCGCCTCAATGAAAGCCAAACCTCACCATCATGCAGTGTACCCAGGTAACAAACCTGCACATGGACCCCTGAACCCAAAAAAACAGAAGCTCATGATCGGAACTTTGGCTTTTCCTCTGTCAAAAGGGAAGCCGCCATCAGTAAGGAGCAGAGGCTCACCACGGCCCAGTGGACATTGATATGACCCCTCTGGACGCTCTGGGGACAGGAGGTTGTGGGCATGGGCAGCTGCAGTGGGAGCCAACAGGAGGCCACTGCTGTCATCTGAGCTGGAGCCAGGGGGTCTTGGACCAGGATGGCAGCTGTGGGGGAAGCCACTGAATTCTGGAAGGTTTGGGGGGCCTGGCCATGGGGTGGAGCTCCTGGAACACCTCTGCACATCAGCTCTGACTGAGGAGGCCCCAGCAGCCCAGAGCCGCCAAGGTGGAAGCGTCTCTGAGTCTGTGGTGAGGGTGGGGGGAAGGGCAGGAAAGGGGTCCAGGCCCGGCGCAAGACACAAGGGGCTTCTAAGCCGGCTCCTGCGGGTTCACAGGCTAAGGATGAGGGAGTGGCAGGGCAGAAAGAGCTGGGTGCTGGGTGACATCAAGGGCCCACCGTCTTCATTCAGGACTACCTGCCCAGAAACGCATGACTGTGTGAGACACACTCCTCATTGCTGGCATCTGCCGGTTTGTTGGGGTCTCTGCCTTGTGCCATGAACATAATCAACAACAACAGGGATCATCCTCCCCCCTCCATCACCATCTCCTACAGCTGCAATCACCTCCAGCTCATGGCCTTGGACTTTATTAGCTAACTGGAGAGCCAATTAAGGTTTATTCAGTGCACCTCTGGGGTAGCGTTTCCCAGGGAGTATTCCAAGAACGTTCCAGATATTAATAGGTCTTCTGAGAAAAGGGAAGGCTCTATTGCCAAGTGAGCAACGATGCTGACTGGCAGAGGCCTTGACACGGTGGCTTCCACGGGGGCACACTGTGTGAGGACTTTCCAAAGGATGTCAACGACTCCACTTCAGATCCTCGCTGCCATATACACACCTCCCCAAATTAACAAGTCTGAGGACCCCTCCCTACTTTCCTTCCCCTCCGCTCCCTCACCAGGTCCATTCTCCCAACTTGCAAGAAGCATGCCTGCCTCATCTGACAGACTGACCCTGGGGCGTCACTCAGAGGTGTAGAAACCTCTGTGCCACAAAGGGGCAATTCCAAGTATCAGCATTTAACTGAATTCCAGTGACTGGGGGCTGAAACCTTTTGTAAGTCGTGTTGTTCTTAATTATTTGCTTTCCGTAGAACTAAAGGATATCCTAACTGAACTGTCAGCAGATAGATCATTAAAAAGAGGATCGCAGGAGTCCACCAGGTCGAGGCTGCAGTGGCCGGCCGGGTGCATGCCACTGCCCTCCAGCCTGGGTGACAGAGTGAGACTCCAAAAAATAAAAATAAAAAAGAGACTTTATGATAAGTGATTATGTGATCTTTGTCTTCTTTCTCTGAAATAGTTTAGACTTGAGCGCCAATGCTATCGAATCCGCTCCCACCTACTTATTTATGTGAACAGTTTCTCAATGCCTGTACTTGTAAAAACAATAAGTAGAACTAGAACAGAGCCTGTACCTCATCTCATTTGAGCAATAAATAATCCATCCACGGATAAAGAAGAAATTGAACAAAGGAGCTATTCAGCTTATCAGCAAATGCAGTTCTAATAAAACTTATTTTTTTTTTTGAGTTGGAGTCTCACTCTGTCACCCAGGCTGAAGTGAAGTGTGGGCATGCTCACAGCCACCCCAGTCTTTACCTGCTGGGCTCAGGTGATCTCTCCGCCTCAGCCTTCCAAGTAGCCAGCCGGAATTACAGGCACGCGCTACCATGCCCGGATAATTTTTGATTTATTGTAGAGATGAGGTCTCGCCAAGTTGCCCAGTTAAAATTTACTTTTATGTTTAATATTTTTGCATAAAATTTGTAATATTTTTGTCTGCTGTTTTGACTAATTCTGTGTAATAAGAACTAAATTAGAGGAAAAAATTTTAATTTAAAATTTTTTAAAAATGTAAACACTTGTAGTCTTCAACTTACATACGTATTTTTTTGTTTTTGTTGTAGAGTAGGGAAGTATAATAAATGACCAATAAAAGACCTTCCAGCATTAACACTGAAGTTTAGAATAAAATTTTGTTGAAGTGAAATGAAGAAAAAAATGATGAAAATATTGATTAAAGAACGTGTCTGTGTAATTGGAACGAGATGGTGCTGGAGATAAAACCATGGGAGCTGGTGTCAAATTGCAGTGCTATGTAGAATTCCTCCAGAAACATTTAAGAAAGTAACATAAGAGCTTAATTTTTTAACTGGCAATATCTATAATATGTCAGAAATTACATCCCTTGCAACTATTTAAACTTCTCATGAAACTTTTTAGCTATTTACTTTAAAAAATGGATAAGGATTATAGTTTCCACATTTTTTGAAGGAGTGTGTCAACGTTTCAAGATGATTGCCTTAGAAGATCTGTTTTCGGTCAGGCTCAGTGGCTCAGCCTGTAATCCCAGCACTTTGGGAGGCCAAGGCAAATGGATTGCCTGAGCCTGCGGGTTCGAGACCCACCAAGGCAATTTGGCAAGACATTGTCTGTACAATAAATCAAAAATTAGACAGGCATGGTAGCGCACACCTGTAGTTCCGGCTACTTGGAAGGCTGAGGTGGAAGGATCGCCGGAGTCTGGCAGGCTGAGGCGGCAGTGGCCGTGAGGGTGCCACTGCATTCCAGTCTGGGCGACAGAGTGAGACTCCAACTCAAAAAAAAAAAAATCTTTTTTCACAAACAGATAAAAATGTCGAGTAATTAAGAATAAGATTGTGGAAATGGCGCCTCTCCCAGTAATCACTTGTTCTTGCTTAGAAGGCTAATTACAATCACCTTGCACATTGTACAGGAACCTGGCAAACTTCTGCACACAGGTAATGCAAAGGCCAACTGTACCTCCGGTCTTTCACCCACTCCCTCTCAAAGCAGAACTTTGACATTCAGAGCTATTAATCTACTAATAAGAGTTTGCCTAAACTGTGTGAACGAGAGGATAATATAGCCCATACTAAAATAGCTTCAAAGAGAAACACAGTTAGAGAACAAAATACTAAAGAATAAAAGAGAGGATAGAGATCATAAAAAAAAACAAAACAAATTAAACATGCAGTCAGTAGGCAGAGTAGAAAAACCAGGCATTGCGAGTGATGGCAACTAAGCTTTCCGCCCCAGCTGTCTTTTGTAGACTGTGTTTTCGACTTTTATGACATACATATGTTGGGGTCCAGCAGCCCTAGAAAGAGGTGGAAAAGGCAAAGAATAGCAATCGAGAATAATAAAGAGCTGATTTTTATTGAGAGGCCTGGACACATTTTAAAGTACATGTATTAAAAGATTTATGTTTCTGTCTAAATGTAACAGGAAGTCAAATGGTAACCCAAGGGATGTTTCAGAAAGAGCCCAGCTTTAAGGAGGGAATTACTTAGGGTATATTAGGATGCATTAAGATGTTTTGAAGGGATTATTTGATTTAGTAAAGAATCTTTGGTGTCAAAATTCCTGCTGAGATTTCTCCCATTATATGAAAGGAAAAATGGGATAAAAGAGAAATAAAATTTAGATTAAAATGGCATTGCCACTATTGTGAGATGATCAAATTGTAGCTTGAGATAATTCTTATAACTCAAGGCAATTCTTGGCTGTTAATTTACTCCTGGATGTTATGAATAACCCCATTGTTAATTAACAATTAACATTAATAACTGAGTAAATTATTCCATTTCATACCTAATTTTCAAGCTTCGTGAAAGCAGGAAATCCTAAAATCTCCTCTGGAAGAGGCGTCAGAATGGTCTCAAGACAGATGAGAGGTGGGAAAGATGTGAGTGATTCACAGGAGAGATTCTCTGTGTCTGAAAACAAGGAGCCAAGTGGACAGTGGATCTCCTGGTCAGCTCAGGAGAGAGCAGGGTCCAGCTTTTAAGAAAACCAAATGATTCTCTCAGTCCAGTCCATTCCAACAGCATAGTGCTGGTGTCAGTACCGTGACATCAAGAGTAAGACTCTTGACCCCAGCAAACTTCGCCCCTCCTGCTGCAGCCAGAAGTCCACAACCCGCACAACAGCACAGGGCAGCCCTGATCCACCATCTACCTAGTCACCCAAACCGGAACTCTCAGACTCATTCTTGGTCTCCTCGAGCATTTTCCCCATCCGTTGCTCTCCCTCCTGCTGGCTACTCCCTAGCTCCCAAGCTGCTCCTGGGAGTGTGTCTGTCTCCTAGCAAAGAGCTCAACAAACATATGCAGAACAAATAACCTGGTTTGATATGATCTATGATTGACCTCTTTCCTCAAGGCGTGCTCTGCCAAAAACTAGATGATGAACACAAAAACGCCTCGTCCTTTAGGCTGTTCAGGTGTCACCTCCTCCAGGAAGCTATCCAGATCCTCTCTCACCAGTCAAACTTGGGTATGTGGCCCTCCTCTGATTGCCTGAAATACCCTGTGCTTCCCTTCACCAAAAACACTTACAATTCTGTCTTAGGACAATTACTTATCTGAGCTCCCTGCTAGCCAGGGACTTTCACACACGGTCCACTGACTCTTTGCATGGTATCTGGTACAAAGTGCACAGAAAACGAATGTTGTCAGGGGAATGAATGAATGATACGGGGCGGGGGAGGGGGGTAAGGAGTGCAATGGGAGGCCCACACAGAGCAGCCCTGTGGGGAGAAGGATGGAGCAGGAACTGATTCTGCTCCTGGGATAACCGTGAGAAAGCACGAGCTGGTCTTAGAAGATGAGTCAGAGTCTCCCTAGCGAGTAAGGCAAGGAAGGGTATTCCAAGCAGAAGGAATGGCATGAACAAAAGCATGCAGGCAAGACCCCGGGACCCTGGCGGAGCTCAAGAGCAGCTTTGCATGGAGGAAGTGAGGCAGATGCGGCCAGAGGTTAGAAGGTTCTTTTAAACAAGCAGTGGAAGAACTGGAAGCAATACCTGGGGGCTTGAAGATTGCAGAGAGGAAAGTCACTGAGGATTCTGAGCAGAGGACAACACGATCAGATCTCTAAGAGAAAAAAATATTGTGTTTCCTTTTCGGTCACAAAAGGACATACATCTAACTTCTTCCATTTTCTTTCTGTCTTTTTTTTTTTTTTGAGTCGGGCATCCCACTCTGTCACCCAGGCTGGAGTGCACCAACATGAACGTGGCTCACCATAGTCTCGACCTCCTAGGCTCACACAATCCCTTCACCTCAGCCTCCTGAGTAGCTGGGGCTACAGGCGTGCGCCACCATGCCCGGCTAACTTTTTTGATTATTTTTGTAGAGATGGGGTTTCACTACGTTGCCCAGGCTGGTCTCAAAACTCCTGAGCTCAAGCAATTCTCTCACCTCGGCCTCCCAAAGTGCCAGGATTACAGGAGTGAGTCACTGTGCCTGGCCATTTTTATATTTTTGATACTTCATGAAAATAATAATTAAAAAAACAAGGTTCTGCTGAAGCAGTTCTTCTTTCCTTGATTGGCATGAAGGAGGGTTTTTTTGGTTTTCTTTCCTTTCCTTGTTTTTGGCCGGTGCCTTGGTGGAGTGAGTACCTCACACAGCTGGGAAAACACGCGCTTCTTGCACTTGTTTGACTTCTGGGCTGTGTGGGTGAGCGAGACTCTGGGCAGTGTGTCAGCTCCTTCCTGAAAGTCTGGGTCAAGGAAGTCCACATACAACCTTGTTTACTTGATTTTGCTTTCAGCGCTGGGGACGCTGGTTCTGACTACTGCCGAGGTGTGTGTGGTTGCTGTCAGCCCACAGCCCTGTAATTCCTTTGAAAAGACGATCTGAGGGGACAACTGCAGCTTTAATGCCTCGGTTCCTCTTGAAACACCCAGATGAAAAGTGATGTGCTGTTTCCTCGCGGCTTTTGCTCCTGGCTAGCCTAACCGTGTGTTGGATCGGCGGGAGGAGATCTGTGGAACTCGGTTTGCTGGGCCTTGCAAGTTTGGAGGGGTGGACCCAGAGTGATCAGTCTGAAGCAACCTGCCTTGCCTGAGACGTGAAGTGACAGCAATCAGCAAGTGTATACTGAGGGCCTGCTGTGTGCCAAGCACTGAACCGCACCGGGAAACCAGGACTGAAAACTCCCCAAAGGGGAGAGCCAGCTCTTAATTCTCTGGACATCCCCGAATTGCCTGGCACAGTGTCTGGCTCACAGCAGAGCCTCCATAGACACCCAATGTTCAAATAAACAGGTATATGCACTTCACTTTTGCACGCGTATTTATGGAGCACCTGCTGTGGGCTGACATTGTGTTAGGTGGCAGAGGAGCAGGGATGAGCACCCACACCCTCCAGCTGTCTGGTGGAGACAACCCGCATTCAAGCATTGCTCAGCCTGTGTGCATCAGAGTCCCCGGGAGTCCCTGACCCCCAGGAAGCACTCTGCCACCCAGCCCCTTCTCTGGAACCCCCAGATATCCCTGTTAAATGGATAACATCCGGCACATAAGACTTCAGAA
The DNA here is from genome assembly GCA_963574415.1 of Tarsius wallacei. Taxonomy (NCBI): domain Eukaryota; kingdom Metazoa; phylum Chordata; class Mammalia; order Primates; family Tarsiidae; genus Tarsius; species Tarsius wallacei. Next base: position 9,940 of record CAUYQG010187649.1, read on the forward strand.
AGCCCCTCCAGAGAGCACTGTGTCCATTCTGAAGAGTTAGTGCTTCTGCCTTGCCGGTTGAGAATATTTTAGTCTCACCCCTGCAGGTAAAAACAGAGGTACAAGCCGCTCATATCTGGGGGACAGAGGAAGACAGGACTTGATGTGGAAGGGGAGGATGCGGCCTCCAGCGAGACCTTGCACAGCAGTGGGGTCTGTTTCTGGGAGTCAGCTCAAAACCCCCGGTCCTGACGCGTCAGCACAAGCACAGGCCCAGCTTCCAGAATGTGTGAGCCAGAGGCAAGGGGGGCCTGACCGTGATTTTGGGTTGATAATGATGGACTCCAGATGCAGACCATCATTTTGAAATGGTATTAATTATAAAACATTTTAATGGTAAAGTTAATCTTAAAAATGTCTTCCTATTCCAGGCCGACCAGACCCACAAGCATAGTTTTGCGGTTATCTTCAATTCCAATCATCTCGTTAACTGCTGAGTTGTTAGAGTCACTCATGAGCATTAATGGTCCAGAGAACCTTCTGAGAGCCAGCTGAAAAATATTTAGTGCTAATCCTCATCGCAGGGGAGAGAGGAGTGCTTGTGTTGCCTTTTTATCCCTGGTAGAGCTGAGGCTTAGAGCTTAGAAATGTTAAAAAGCCTGCAACATTCTGAAGAACTGAAAGGAAAAAAAGGAGAGAGAAAGGAAGGAAGGAAAAAAGGAAGAAGGGAGGGAGGGAGGAAAGCAGCAAGGGAGGGAGAAGGGAAACAATCAAGTAAAATCTCACGATCCTTCCCAAACCTCTGCTCAGTTTTCAAAATGCAGACCCATAGGATTGCAAGGCTGAAAGGGCCAATTTCCCGCTGGCAGACGCATCCACCATCACCTGAGCCTGTTCCTCAGCAGGAACACAATTATTCTGTGGAAACATGTCAACTGTTCCCGGCTCCAATTTTATGAGCAAAACAATGCAACAAATTACACTGGTCTGTGTTCCCTGGTAATTGACTCTGGCTTCTTAAAATTCAGGTTTCGGTTGGTTGAAAAGATGCTCGCTCCTTTACTAACTCTTTTGTGTCTAGCCTCCTTTCACTCAAGGCAGGGTTTTGCAACATTGTTTACTTAGAAGGCCAGGTTAGTTTCTGCTCACTTCCCCACGCTGTCTTCTGGCTCCTGCGGCTCTGTACCTGCGCTGCACTGCTTCCCTCCCAGGCAGACACCAGCCGCTTCCCTCCAGCATGATGCCCGGCCCCGCTCCACAGACTGACTCTCCTTCCGCTTTCCCTGGCAGCGTGGCCTGCTCCGGGATGACGCATGCTCTCCTCCGGTCGAGGCATCGTCCCTTGTGAGCTCCCGTTCCACACCCAGCACATCTCACCTACGGTAAGCCCCGTGTCTGGGGAGCTGTGTCTCTCCCAGACACAGAAACTAGGCAGCACTCATTTCCCATATTTCTACGGCCTCACAGGCTACTTGAGAACAGGAGGTGCTCGTGTCAGTCGTCAATTGCTGTGTAACAAGTTACCCCCAAACTTGGCAGCTTAAGATAACAGTATCTATCACCTCTGCATTTTTGTGAGTCAGAAGTCAGGTGAAAGTTCAGCTTAGTTGGTGGTCGTGGCTCTGGATCGCTCCCAAGGCCGTGCTCATCCCAAGGGCCAAGTGCGGGGGCCGGGGGCTACTTCCGAGCTCAGTGGCTGTGGCAGGCCGTGGGTCCTCGCTGCCTCTTGACTGAAGACTTTATTTCCTTGCCACACAAGCTTCTACACGATGGAACTCAAATTGCAGTCACCAGATGTCCCCAGCGTGAGGGCTGAGAAAGAGCAAGATGGCCATCACCGTCCTCTGGCAACCTAATCACAGAAGTGACACTCCATCCCTTTGGCCGTATTCTGTTTGTTAGAAGTGAGTCAGTTTGTAGGTCCAGCACCCAGAGATGGGCGTCCCTGAGGGCGTGAGCACCCGGAGATGGGCGTCCCTGAGGCCATCTCAGCAGCAACCTACCATGGTGCTCAGAAGACACGTGAGCACACGGAAGGATCTCTCTGGCAGATGAGCCTCTCCCTCCCGGAAGTGCTGGCGCATGTGAGCGCCTGCTGGAGAACACCAAAACGTGGCTTCAGCTGAGCATACATTTACCTGCAATGGCGGGTTCAAGACACCTGAGCAGAACCTCTCTGATGCAGGATTTAAAGCAAGTAGGCAAGGAGACGCCCACCACCCCTCCCCGGCTCCATGCCCAGGCCTTAAACACACCACGGGAGCAACCCTGATACCTGCCAGATTCCGCTGCGCCCAGCAGGCTGTGCCAGTGAGTGCGAAGAAGTATTTAAGTCACCTTTCCCCTTGGTCCAGTGAGTGTGGCCTTCTCCGGTCAACTCTTGAAAAATTCAGAGGCTCCTCGGAGAAGCGGCCTGCAGCAGCATGGAGCGACCTTGACTCTCAAAGGCCTGAGGGGAGCCACCAAGGAGAGGCCTGCTTCAGAAGGGATTCTTCCCAAGAAAAACATGTCCTAGCTAACTCCCCATGGGAGTGTGATTTGTTTTCCCAAAAAGACGAAGCGTTCTCAACACGGCCCCTGCACAGGCCAGGCCGATGTCTCCTCCACACCCTTGCGGCCATGCAGGCCGTGTCCCCCCCGGGCGCAGTGGCCACTATTGTTCCTGTTCCCCGCCCCTCTGCTCCCTCCTGGGCAGCCGCCAGCAGTCCAGTCATGGTGGAGCAGGGCTTCTGGCTCTCTGGAGCTGGAGCGGAGCCATGGCCTAAAACCGGATGTCCGTGTTCTGGTTCTTTTACGGCACGGTGCCAGGGGAGGTGGGGGGGCTCTACCACCACCATCCTCAAATGCCAGGATAAAGTGCTCACACCCAGCCAAGTCATCTGCGCTGAGGCTAGCTCAAGGAGATGACCAAACCTTGTTCGCACACGGGAAGCGGACGGGAAAGAAGGGGAAGAAGATTCTCTTGCTGGGATGCAAAACCTGTTGACAGGATAGATGTATGCCAGGTGTGGGGCCATTTGAAAATGTTTCTTCCAAGGCAACATTTAAGGAGCCAGAAGAGAAACTCCAGGCTGAAGTTCACAGGTTCAGTTGACTTAGAACCTGTTCTAAGCATTCTAATAAGAAGCGTTAAAGCACCTACTGTTCCTGGACCTTCTGGAAGCATCCAAGGCACTGAAGAAGCCAGCTGCATCCATTTCCACAGCGTGGAAACATTTCAATGTTTGCCTGCTGTTGGGTGGAGCAGGGAGACAGGGACTCTGGAAGGATGATTCGGATGTAACGGTCACCGGTAGATGGTGGGGGCACACTCCAGGGATCTAGGCACAAGGGGTGCTTCTGGAACTCCCAGGAACCCATCGAGGAAGAATCAGGGAAGAGTCAGGTCTGTGATAAGAAAGAGTGAAGATGACTTCAATTAAGCACGTGGAGAAAGGCACACGAAGGCGACAGGAAGGGATGAAGAAGGGGTTGGTGGAGCGGAGGAGCAGAGAGAAGACCTGTCGATCCCGCAGAGTCTACCGTGCGGCCACTTTGGGTTGTGCCACGGCTATGCAATGTCACAGGTGGCCCTTAAGTCAGCTGCTGTGTGAGTGTCCTAGGCTGCCATAACAAAGTACCACACACACTGAGTGGCTAAAACATCAGAAATGTAGTGTCTCCCAGGTCCGGAGGCTAGCAGCCCAAGGTCAGAGTGTTGGCAGGGCTGGCTCCTTCTGAGGCTGTGAGGGAGAACCCGTCCCCTGCCTCTCCCCCAGCCCCCAGCGGCTTGCTGGCAATTTTCGGCGCACCTTGGCTTGTAGATGCATCGGCCCAGTCCCCGCCTGCATCCTCTTATCGTATTCCCCCTGGGTGCATGTCTGTCTGTGTCCAAATTTCCCCTTTTTGCGAGGACACGGTCATATTGCTTTGGGCTCACCCTAATCACCTCATCTTATCTTGATCATCAGCAAAGACCCTTCTTCCAAAAACAGTCTTATTCACAGGCACGGAGGTTAAGACTTGACTATCTTCTGGGAGGCAGTTCAACCCATAACAGCCACAGAGCTCAGTCCCAACTCTGCCACTCATGGGCGGTCTTGGGGAAATGACGAGCTGTGTGGTCTCGCAAAAACTGCCTAATGTCTCTTGGCCCCAGGGACCCGTCTACAGCAGGACGAAGGGCACCCTCCCTGCAAGGATTAGCACAAGCCAAGGGCCTGACACGCATTGATAGTTTCACCCCGCCCACGGAGGGCAGAGCCTGGCCTCACCTCTAACGCAGTGATGTGGGCAGAGACACGGGCAGGGACAGGGACAGGTCCCCAGCTGATTCATTTTCCCAGCCCCCAACCCTGGTGCCTGGACTCTTAGGGGCTCAATAAACATGTTCTGCAGTTTATGACTCTCTAACTCAACTTAATTTTTCCTTTGAGCCAGCATGCCCCCAGGGCGACAGACACAAAACCACTGTCCATGTAGGGTTTCTCTCATCCTTTTCCTAGGATTGTGGCTAAATTTCCTGAACTGTGCTGTTGAGCCAGCACTCAGAGCAGAGGCTCGGGAGCTGGTTCTTATTTCACTGGTTGCCCCAGGCCTCTGCTGAGACCCCCCAGCGTCCCACTGGTCCGAAGCAGCAGTCCCCACAGGCTTTCATGTCCCCGCAGCCCTGAGGCCTGGCCGAGCTCTCTGCGACCTCTGCGCCTAACCAGGGCCCAGGACCCTTCCGCTCCCTCTGTCCTAGGCTGGACACAGGCGCTTCTCGGGGCCTGTCTCAGGCTTTTGTCTCCGCAGCCCCTCCCTCGGGGGTTGTCCTGCTTACCCCAGGGCTCTCTGCCTGGGAAGGAGGTGCAGCACCCCTGCCCTGGCTTCCTGCCACTTTCAGGGTCCTGCCCTGTGCCCAGGGACCCCTGGTGCTGAGACCAGCCTGCCCTGCTCTGGTGAGCTCTCCCCGACCTCCCAACACTCAGCGGGTCAGGGGCATCTTTGCTCTCTTTCCTGGATTTCCCCTAGACATCTTAAGGATACCCTGATCCTCTGTGTTCCCTCGAGGACTCCCAGTTTTCGAAAACAAAGCCAGGAAATTGGGTGGGCGCTTTGGACCTTCCCCCAGATGCGTGCTCAGCAGCATAGGATGCATCCTGTGGGAAATATGGGGGGAGGGGGGTAGTAGTTAAAAAATATTACCCCAGCTCATTTTGGTGAATAACAAATAAATAGATGGCAGTGGCCCGAGGCAACGTGGTGGGGGAGGTTCTGAGACTTGGCAGGGGTTTCCCCGAGTCAGCTTCAAAAAAAGCTCCACTTTGAGGGGTCCCACTAAGACGTTTTTTCCCCAGGAGGGCCCAGCGCCCCACTTTTCCCCTAGGAGTCAGAGCTCAGACGGCAGCCTGTGAGCACCCCCTGACCACCCACCCCAGATGGAACTCCGATTTCTTCCTGTGTGCTCCCAAGCATGGCTGCAGTCCTAACACGATTTCCCCGTGCCATCTGGTACTGCTACAGTTAATAATCTACATGTGTGACCTCCTTACTACCTGGAACCAGTTCTTACTCAACCCATGCAGCAGAGTGAAAGCTTTGTCACTTACAGCCCAGGTGACATTGGGTGACTTTGCCTTTCCCCTAATTTTCTCATAGATAAAGCAGGGATATGAACACCCACCTGTGGTTACTGACAGGATTAGGAAATGCGACCTCGATGGAGCCAAAAGCCCACGGCCTGACAGACATGGCTGGTGTGGGGATCCGTGGCCAGACTCACTCTGCCAGGCCCTCCCGCGCTCCCCCACGCAGGGCAGGGAGCAGTGGCCACGCTGACAAGGCCTCTGCGGTGAGCGAGAGGGCCCAGCCTGTGGACTTCACCCAGCAGAAGGGCGATCACAAAAACCCACTCATGCCTTAAACCATCCCAGATGGAGATCAGCGCCAACCCATTAAATAACTAACACTCATGGGACGTCAGCCAGGCATTTTCACTCACCGGACAAGGCACTCCATGGGGCCTTGGGAGGTGGACTCAGACAGAGTAACAGGATAGTAATGTAATGGCTGAAACAATCGGGTTCAAGCTGCCATGGCGTCATGAAAAAACACTGCTCACTCGTGGGCATTCATTTACTTGTGCCATCTTCGTAGCCACCTGTTGTCCCAGAAAGGAGGCCTGGGAGAAATCAGGAATTTACCCGATAGGTCATCAGTGAGACTGGCCCTGAAGGGTGTCACTGAGCATAGTTGGAGGACAGAGACTGCCCAGGCGCAGGCGACAGCATGTGCAAAGCCTCTGTGGACACACCAGCCTGATGTGGTGCTCCTCAGGCAGGAAGCTGCGCTCTCATCCCTAGTGGTCCCCACACCTTACTCCCTCGCCCCTTTCAGGCTTCAGTTCAAATGTCACCCAAAGCCTTTCCTAACCACCAGAGCCAGCTAGTACCAGCTCTCGAGAGCGGACTGTTAAATTTTCATGAAATGTATGAGCTGGTTAGTAAACACAGACCCTAATGAAAGTTAAATATGTAAACTTACAATTAAATCCTTTGAAACAGAAGACAAGATAATAAAAATAGAACTGGCTGGATACAGTGACTCATATCTGTAATCCCAGCACTTAGGGAGGCCAAGGTGGGAGGATTGCTTGAACCCCAGAGTTCCAGACCAGCCTGGGTAACATAGCAAGACCTCATCTCTACAAAAAAAAAAGAAAAGAAAAATTAGCCAGGCGTGGTGGCGTATGCCTATAGTCCTAGCTACTCAGGAGGCTGAGGCAGGAGGATCACTTCAGTACAGGAGTTCAAGCCTTCAGGGAGCTATGATCATGCCACTGCACTTCAGCCTGGGCAACAGAGTGAGAACCCTGCTCAG
>CAUYQG010187650.1:0-50040 GCA_963574415.1 Tarsius wallacei
TTCTCAAAGATAAACAATTTCAAACAAGAATAACCTACCCAGCCAAGCTAAGCTTCATCAGTGAGGGAGAATTAAAATCTTTCCCAGACATCCAATCCTTAAGAACTTATGCTGTCTCCAGATCACCCCTACAAAAAGCTCTTAAGAAAGTATTAAACACAGAAGAAAATGGAAAAAGAACAACAATGTTCTTCACAAGAGTACAGGAAAAAGATTGAAAACACACATGAACCAACCCAAAAACCAAAAGAAAGACAACAAACAAACAAGTACAACAACAACTCTATAAGAACATCATGACAAAGATAAACCCTCACATTTCAATATTTAGCCTGAATGTGAATGGACTAAATGCACCACTGAAAAGACATAGAATGGCAAAATGGATAAAATATCAAGAAGCAACAATATATTGTCTCCAAGAGACTTATCTCACCCAAAAGGACACTCATAGACTCAAAGTAAGAGCAGGGGAAGCAAATTTTCAGGCAAACGGAACACAAAAGAAAGCTGGAGTTACAATCTTAATCTCAGACAAAATACCCTTTAAGCTATCAAATATCAAAAAAGATGAAGAAGGTCACTATATAATGATAAAAGTTTCAATCCATCAACAAGAAATAGCCATCCTAAACATATATGCATCTAACATAGGAGCACCAATGTTCATAAAGCAGCTTCTAGGCAAACTTAAAAAAGAGATTGACTCTAACACTATCATAGCTGGGGAATTTAATACCCCACTCACAACCCTAGGCAGATCATCAAGACAAAAAATCAGCAAGGAGACCCAGAATCTCAATGAGACTCTTGAGCAAATGGACTTAATTGATACCTACAGAACATTCCACCCAATGACCACAGAATATACATTCTACTCATCACCACATGGAAAGTACTCCAAGATCAACCACATCATTGGCCATAAATCAAACATAAACAAATTTCATGAGATTGAAATCTTGTCATGCACCTTTTCAGACCACAGTGGAATAAAAATAAATATCAACATCAACAAAATTTCCCCAAAGCCCACAAAGACACGGACACTAAATAGTATGATGCTGAACATTGACTGGGTCAACGCTGAAATCTAAGAAGAAATTGAAAGATTCCTGGAAACAAATGAAAATGAATAAATATCCTACCAAAACCTCTGGGATGCCATGAAATCAGTTTTAAGAGGGGAATTTATATCTCTACGAGCACACATCATGAAAATGGAAAGATCACAAGTAGAGAGCCTAACAAATCACCTAAGGGAGCTGGAAAGAGAAGACCACCAAAACCCCAACTTTAGCAGAAGAATCCAAATCACAAAAATAAGAGCCCAAACATGGGATATGGAAGACAAAAATATGATAGAAAACATCAACAAAACAAAAAGCTGGTTCTTTGAAATAATTAACAAGATTGATGGACCCCTAGCCAGAATGACCAAGAAAAAGACAGAAAAAGCCCAAATAAACACAATCAGAAATACAAAAGATCAAATCACAACTGATCCTGAAGAAATACAAAAGATTATCAGAGATTACTATGTACATCTATATTGAAACAAACTTAATAACCTAGATGAAATGGAAGACTTTCTGACATCACACAACCTACCCAAGTTGAAACAAATAGACCAATAACAACCCAGGAAATTGACTCTGTCATATGAAACTACCTACAAAAAAAAAAAAAATGCTGGGTGGCTTTCCAGCAGAATCTACAAAACATACAAGGAAGAGTTGATACCAATCCTATTGAAATTATTCCAGGTAATTGAGAAAGATGGAATTCTCTCAAAATCATTTTAAGAAGCTAACATTACACTGATACCCAAACCCAGTAAAGATGCAACAAAGAAAGAGTACTACAGGCCAATATCCCTTATGAATATATATGCAAAAATTCTCAACAAGATTCTAGCAAATTGTATCCAAAAAACATCTCAAAAAGCATCCACCATGACCAAGTAGACTTCATCCCCAGGATGCAGGGCTGGTTCAACATTCACAAGACCATAAATGTCATTAAATACATGAACAGATGTAAAAACAAGAACCACATGATTATCTCATTAGATGTAGAAAAAGCTGCTGATAAAATCCAGCATCCCTTCTTGATAAAAACCCTGAAACATATAGGTATAGAAGGAACATACATCAAAATAGTGAGTGCCATTTATGACAAACCCACAGCTAACATATTGCTAAATTGACAGAAATTAGAAATATTTCCCCTGAAAACTGGAACAAGACAAGGGTGCCCACTGTCACTCATCTTGTTCAATATTGTGTTGGAAGTCCTAGCTTGGGCAATTAGACAAGAGAAGGAAATCAGGTTTATCCAAATAGGAAAAGAGGAAGTCAAGTTATCCCTCTTTGCTGATGATATAATCCTACACCTTAAAAATCCAAGAGAATCTGTCAAAAACCTGCTTGCACTGATAAAGGACTTTGGCAAAATCTCAGGGTATAAAATAAACATGCAAAAGTCAGTTACATTCGTATATACCAACAACAAGCAGGCAGTGAACCAAATAAAAAGCACAATTCCATTCACATTAGTCACACAAACAATGAAATACCTTGGAATCTTCCTAACTAGAGAAGTGAAAGACGTTTACAATGAGAATTACAAAACTACCTACAAAAAAAAAAAAAAAAAGCCCCGGACTGGATGGCTTTCCAGCAGAATCTATAAAACATACAAGGAAGAGTTGATACCAATCCTATTGAAATTATTCCAGGTAATTGAGAAAGATGAAATTCTCCCCAAATCACTTTAAGAAGCTAACATTACACTGATACCGTTCAAAGAAATCCAAGAAGACACAAACAAATGGAAAAATATTCCATGGTCATGGATAGGAAAAATCAACATTGTTAAGATGTCCATCCTACCAAAGACAATTGACAGATTCAACACAATACGCATTACGTTACCAACATCATTCTTCTCATATCTAGAAATGACAATACAGAAATTCATATAAAAACATAAATATCCACGAGTAGCCAAAACAATCCTTAGCAAGAGAAACAAAGCAGGAGGTATCACACTTCCACACTTCAAACTTTACTATAAGTCTACAGTAATCAAAACAGCCTGGTATTGGTACAAAAATAGGCACATAGACCAATGGAACAGGATAGAGATTCTGGAACAAAGCCTCAATTCCTCAACCAACTCATCTTTGACAAAACTTCCAACAACTACTGGGGAGAAGAGAACTATTCAGTAAATGGTGCTGGGAAAACTGGCTGATGACACCATACACAAAAGTTAACTCTAAATGGATCGAAGACCTAAACATAAATTCTCAAACTATAAGAATCTTAGAAAAGGCAGGAGACACCCTTAAGGAAATTGGAACTGGGAACCAATTCCTATTCAGAACCCTAAAGGCCAATACCTTAAGAAATAAGATAGATAAGTGGGACCTCATTAAATTAACGAGCTTCTTCAAAGGAAAAAAAACAAAATCAAAAACAAAAAACATCAAAACAGCAGGGAGACAACCCACAGAATGGAAAAAAATATTTGCCAACTATATATCTGACAAAGACATAACATCTAGGATCTACAAGGAACTCAAATGCACTGAAGGGAAAAAAAACAAACAAACAGCCCTTTTAAAAAGTGGGCAAAAGACATGAATAGACACTTTTCAAAAGAAGATATACAGGCAGAAAACAGACACATGAAAAAATGCTGTCTCACTCATCATCAGAGAAATGCAAATCAAAGCCACATTGAAATACCACCTAACCCCTGTAAGAATGACCATCATTAATAAAACAAACAACAAGATATGCTGGCAAGGATGAGGAGAAAAAGGAACGCTTCTTCACTGATGGTGGGAATGCAAACTTGTACAACCTCTCTGGAAAACAGTGTGGCGATTTCTGAAAAAACTAGAAATTGTTCTTCCACATGAGTCAGCCATTCTCCTATTGGGAATATACCCAGAGGAACTCAAATTATTCTACAAAGAAGATACCTGCACACGTATGTTTGTTGCAGCTCCATTCACAATAGCAAAAACATGGAGCCAACCATGTTGCCCATCAAAGCTGGACTGGATAAAAAAAAAATGTGGTACATATGCACAATGGAATATTATGCAGCTATAAAGGAAGATAAATATATGAATTTTGCAGCACCTGGATGGATTTGGAGTCGATCATACTCAGTGATTTATCACAGAAACAAAGAACAGAGTTCCATATGTTCTTACTTATAAATGGACCTTGAACAATTATAATGCTATAAGAAAGAGAATGGCAGTAATGGGGAACTGTCGGTGGGGTGGGGCTGGGGGTGGGATTGGCAGTTGAGTGAAACTGCTAGGGAAGGGAGGGGCATATCTCATCAACAAGGGTACCTGCATGATCAATGTTTGTATACCTAACCTTGAATTATACCCCACACCTTTATAATAAAATTTTTTTAAAAAAAGAAATAGTAGGCAAGAATTGGTAAAAATCTTTTTAAAATATGACAATGACTTCAAGAAAAAGATGGAACAAGTTAACAGATGTGGAATCAGTATAGAAACAGTAAGCATTAAAAAGAGTCAAACTTAAGTTTTTGAACTAGCAATACAAAAACAAACAAAAAAAGAATTATTCAGTTGGTTCAAGAGCCAAAAGGATAATTAAAAAAATAAATAAATCAGTGAATTTATAGACAGATCAACATTAAATCCAGTCATCCAATATAGCATAAATATATCTAGTTTGCCAGAAAAAAAGAAAAAAGATAAAATTAAGCAAAACATGTATTGAGGAAACAGTGGCAAACATTTTCAGATTTTATGAAAGAACACAGTAATAGGAATATGTCTATGTGAGAACATGGTGTAGCATAGCATTGAGAAGTGTCATGAATATATGGAGTGGACAAATTACACAGAGCAGAAGACAAGGTTAGCGGGTAGTGTCATGGGGCTAATCCAGTACAAGCTGTTGGATCTCAAATGCAAAATGAAGAATGTTAACAAGTTAGATGGGAATCAGAGAGCGCTGCAGAAGACTACAACAGGGGGTTTAGTATTATAAATATATGAATAATAATAGGAACCAAAGAAGGAAGACTCAAATATAGAAAAGAAAAAAAAAAAAAACTACATGGTTGTGGATAGAATTTGGAGGTATCATATGAACTCATGTATTTCTATATATATATACATATATATAAATGTGTATGTAAATGATGCCTGCTTGCTCTGTTGTTGTTAAGTCCTATAAGCAGTGGCACCCAGTAATAATGAGCACATTTGGCATTTATACTCTGACTCTAAATGTCATTTCCTACTAAAAAAAAATCACCGCATTTTGGTGAAATGGCAGATACTGAATTGGGAATAGAAAAAACATGTACGTTTGAATCAATGTGAAAAAATGCTAAAAATATGAATAATGTAATATTTAAATAACTTCACAACACCAAATAAAATTCTCATATAACTGCATAGTTGGCTCAACATTTGAAAGTCAAATTACTTAATCATATTAACTCTATATTTGAGAAAAGTCTTATAATCTTCTCATTAGTAGCAGTGAAGCACTCCAAAAATAATTAAGCTCTCATTCATATAAAAATTCTCAGCAAACCATGGTTAGAAAGCAAATTTCTCAAGACCAGGTGCAGTGGCTCAAGTCTGTAATCTGAGCACTTTGGGAGACTGAGGTGAGAGCATATCTGAGCTCACAGATTCAAGGCTAGTCTGGGCAATATGGTGAAACATTTTCTCTACAATAAATTAAAAAAAAAAAATAAGCTAGGCATGGTAGCATGTGCCTGTAGTTCCAGCTACTTGGAAGGCTGAGATGGAAGGATTGCCTTAGTCCAGCAGGTTGAGGCTGCGGAGGTTGTAAGCATGCCACTGCACTCCAGCCTGGGCAACAGAATGAGACTCTGACTCAAAAAAAAAAGTAATTTTCTCAATCAGTCTGATCAATTACAACTACAAAAGTCCAACCTATGACTTTCGTTGCATTTAATGAAAATATAGTCAAGGTTTTAAATCCAAGGTCAGGAAAAATGCAATGTCCTTCTTTAATTATGATTTCAATAAGGTACTACATCAGATGACCTGGCCAGAGTAGCAAATAAACAAATATATAAATAATAAATAATAAATGTTGTGAAGTTTAAATGGAAGAGACAAAACTATCTCTATTTACCAATGAAAATATGGTTTACAAAGAAACTCTCAAAGACTTTTTGAACATTTTTGTCAAATTAATCTATACATTTTCAAGACAAAATGCAGTAGTTAAAATTCACTTTATGTCTTAATACCAAAAGCAAAATACTAAAAATATTATAAATTATTTTATATCCAATTTCATCAAGAGGCAAATATAGGTAAGAATAGGTTTAACAAAACACATTTAAAACATCAGTACTAAAAACTACAACACATTGCTAAGAAAAATTGAAGACCTAAATGGATAGAAAAAAAAATATCAAATTCATGTACTGAATGAGTCAATACTAAAAGCTATTCATTCTCCTGAAGTTAGTTTGTAGCTTCAGAGTAAATGATAAAAAAAACCCAACACAATTTTTTTCTAAAAATTGATAATATCTAAAACTTATATGGAAAGCTAGAACTCTATAATAATCAAAATAATCTCCAAATAATCATAAGAAGTGTGAAGATGTACACTAGCAATTCCCATGCATACCCTAGATGTAATTTTATAAATTGTGTATTTTTTAATCTTTTTTCAAAAATTTTCTTTGGTTAGTTGAAGTTGAAAAATGCTACTGAGATAAGAATTTTATAATAGATCTATTTATTGTTTAACCATTCATTTACTTAGTTCTGTACTTTTTATCTATAGATTAAAATCTTTTTTTGTTGTTGTTGTTGTAAAGATGAAGTGACTTTTGCAGGTTTCTGTTGAGGTATAACAAAATCTAGTGTTTAAGACAATGATAAAAACAATAGATAAGCCTGACCAAAAAACAGATGCTTTGAAATAGATACCACAGTCAATATACCAGGAAAGTTTGAATTAAAATGTCAAGAAAATATTTACCACTTCTTAATGGAAGATCTGCCAATCAATTGCAAAGTAAATAATTAATCGTCTTTATTCTTGGCTCTCTCCCTTCATTCATAAACTCACAAAGCTTTGGGTATTTTCATTGGGTAGTTTGGCTGAATTGAACTAGATGTGGCTGATCTCTGCTGAGATTTTTAAAACATTTATATTCATTTGGAAGATAATCTGGGCACTGGATTGTATAGTATGCCTTCAACTTGCATAACTCATACTCTTCCAGCAGGCTAGCCCACATGTATTCTCATGGCAGAGCCTGGAATCTAGAGGTGAGAGTAATTGTATGATGTTCTTGAGATTCTTAAACTCAGGATGGCACACTATTTATTTTGCTTCATTCTATTGCATTAAAAACAATTTATAAGGAACTGGAAACCAATTCCCGATCAGAACCCTAAGTGCCCATACCATAAGAAATAAGATAAGACAAGTGGGACCTTATCAAACTGATGAGTTTCTGCAAAGCAAAAGAAACCGTCAAGAGAGCAGAGAGTCCACAGAATGGGAAAAAATATTTGACAACATTTTTTCAATATCTGAAAAAGGTTGAACATATAGGCTCTACAAGGAACTCAATGCGCTAAAAGGAAAAAAAATAAACAGCCTATTAAAAAGTGGGCAAAAGACATGAATAGACACTTCTTAAAAGAAGATATGCAGGTAGCCAACAGACACATGAAAGTGTTCAGCCTTACTCATCATCAAAGAAATGCAAATCAATACCACATTGAGATACCACTTAACCCCAGTAAGAATGGCCATCATTAATAAAACAAACAACAGATGCTGGAGAGGATGCGGAGAAAAAGAAATGCTTCTACATTGCCAGTGGGAATGCAAACTAGTGCAACCTCTTTGGAAGACAATGGGGCTATTTCTGAAAGAACTAGAAATTCACTTTTCATATGACCCAGCATTCCCCTTATGGGAATATATCCAGAAGAACTAAAATAATTCTACAAAAAAGATACCCGCACAGGTATGTTTGTTGCAGATCTATTCACAATAGCAAAAACATGGAACCAACCATGCTGCCCATCGAAGCTGGACTGGATTAAAAAAAATGTGGTACATATACACAATAGAATATTATGCAGCCATAAAGAAGGAAAAAAATACGGACTTCACAGCAGCTTGGATGGATTTAGAGTCGATCATACTCGGTGGTCTATCACAGAAACAAAGAACAGAGCACCATATGTTCTTACTCATAAGTGGACCTTGAACAATTACCATAATACTATAAGAAAGGGATTGGCAGTAGTGGGAAACTGCCAGGGTGGGGTACCTGCATAATCAGTGTTTGTATACCTAACCTTGAAATGTACCCCACATCTTTAAAATAAAATAAAAATAAAAAGAAGACCTATTATAAAATAAAAATAAGCTGTGAACAAAAAACAAAAACAAATTATATTGCAAAAGTCATAGGCATGAAGGATAAGAATTGAGTCAATCTTTCCAGTCAGTATTCTACAGATTTAACCAGAAATTTGTGGATGGTTAAAAATAAAGCTAAATGTGGTTTGGGCCATGGTCTACATAAGCAATATTAATTATCACTTACTCAGAGAATTACACTCTTCTGTTTGAAGAACTTAACAAGTCCCAACTAGTTTATTGAAGCTATTATTTTCACTCTCACATGACTTGACTCCAATAATAAAAATTAATGAATTTTTGTATTGCTTTATAACTGTTGTTCTAAAGTGTTTTCTTAATAATTTATGTTCTTCATGATTTCTTTCTATAAGTTCCATATGATTTAATTATGGATCACATTTTTACTTTCTCTCTTTTGCTTCTCTTTTCAATCATGGAAAGTTTTGGATGAGATCGTGTTTGTCATTACATTAAAAACACTCAGTGCAAGAAGTCCTATAATTTCTCATATTTTCACACAGTTACTTGAGAATCTCACTCCAGCTGAGTTTGCAATGACATTTTAAGTGGGCTCTAAATAGTTATTTATTTGTTAATGCGTTATTAATTAACCTTTTGTATACATCTTCTGAATACATTAGATTCTAGAGAAACAAAAATTAATGATACATGAAACTTGCTTTTAAGGAACTTTTCACATTTTGGACAGAATTGTTTTTTACATAAATATATGCAATTTAGCTCTATGATGGAAATGCACACACTTTGCATAAGAATAGATAAAATGCACATTAGTACTTTCTGTTTATACATCTATAATCTATGGATGTGTATCTATAATTTATAATATATCTATAATTCAGAATTGACAAATATATAATTATAGCAATTGATAAAATAATTTAAAGTGATGTTCTCCAAAATCATATAAAAAGTATTAAGACAAACATTTTTGGGAGACTGTTTCCAAAATTCATGCTTTCTTTTTACATTGCTTCTTATTGTACTTTGCTTATCACAAGAAATTTTGTACAGACTAAAAAACACATTGCAAAGACTACAAACTTTAGATAATAAATAATAAGTTTAGATACCATCCCAGAATGGTAAAGGACATTCTTAACAGACTGAAGTGCCCCACATCCACTATCAATAGTTAAATATGTATGAGAGTTAACATTTTTTAACATCTTGTATATGTTTGATTTATGTGTTTAGAACTTTATACACTTATCATATTTATATGATGGAATTGTATTTAAAAACCTTAAACTCTCTTGATTGGCAATGTAGAAAAGTATACTCTGTCTGCATGAATTGCCCAGGTAATGGAAGATGGAAAGATAGTTACTCAGGAGCAGATTCCATCCAAGTCTCCAGTTCACTCCATTTTATTTCCATTAGCAAGTAATGGTGCATCTGGAAGGTAACTGATGATTTTTAATATAGAATTCTCAAGCAACTGCCTTATTCTGGAAAGAGGAAGCTATTTAAGCTCAAATTCGCCACATATTTTTATAAATAATGGAAACATACTTTCTTTTAAAATTTAATGTTAATTATTAAATCTCCACTGAAATAAGTTTGTGAATTAAAGTTATGCTTTGAACCACGCATCAAAGTAATTAAAACTTTATAGCATTTTAACCAAGTAACTGGATCCCTAAAAAATAAATATAATTTATATGCTCAAAGATTTCCATTCATAGACGTTCATTATAGTGCTATCTGTAGTAAGGAATTGAAAATAAAGAGAATAAATATTACAAGACTGATTAAATCAATTATGTGAAAGTAAATATTATTCATTCTTTACAAATCACATGACAAATAAAATATTTATGAGTACTGTTATAGTAAAGAGTAAGTAAAGAATACATGCATTATGAATCCAAATTTTTAAAAAGATAAACAGAAGAAAGAAGAACAAAGAGAAAGGTGTGGGGTATGGAGAAAAAAATTAAATTTATAGTATATTTATCAAAAGATTAACAAATTAGAGCTATCCAAAATACAATTATTACAAGATAATTTGCTCCTATTTTTATTTTTTCATATTATGCTGAATGAAAAACATGCCATTTTAATTCTGAAATTATTCAATAAAAAGATATTTTACTAATTTGACATTTTTATGTGCTAGATTAACAGATATATAAATAGTAATTATCAGAAGTGTAGGAAATAGATATTTATAACAATAGGGTGAAGGAAAAATTGACTCTATATTTTTTCTTAAGCATATATGAAAAATGTTAAGTGCTTAAATAATATGAGTAGACCTTCAAATGGAAAATAAATCAAACAGTATTTCAGAGTGTTTTCAGTTCTATTTCTTATCTCATGGTTTTATTTTATTAAAATTTAAAAGGCAAATGTGAAAATAATTCCACATCTTTTATACAGTATGTTTTTGAAGTTAGCATTTGTGTATGAATTTGAACAAGAAACCTTTATGATCCAGTCAACTCCTTCATTACATTTATAGTCTGCTTGAATTCTATATTATATAAAATGGTACCAATAATATCAAAGCATTTAAAAATAATATTTCAATAAATAAATTAATAAACTATAATTTGGGGCCAAAATAAATGATGAGTTCTAGTGATTTGTAAAAATATGAAATTGAGATTATGTTAAAATTCTAGGAAACATTCAATGACCTTATTGTAAAGCATCTGTATTATTTTTTATAACATAATTTTATTAATCATATTATTGTGAAAATGTAACAAATTGATATTAAAACATTGGTTAATAAACGTTAATAATATATTTTAAATAATACAGAAAATAATTTATAGATATAAAAATTAAAATAGATTTACATTCATGCAAATAACTAGGAATATAATGATTATAATATGAGAGGAAAGACATAATTTAAAAGGAAGGGGAACTCAACACAGTCTAACATCAAAAGTACAGTAAGATTAAAACTAAAACTGTTCACTGGTAATCTGATGAGTAGCAACATTGAGGTGAGGAGAAAAATTAATGTTTTGAGAGGACCTAAAATAAACTTAGAGAGTGAAAAGAGATAATTTGGAAATAAACTGTTTATTCTAGTAATTTCCTAAGTAAAGATCCTGAAATATAGTTTGAAACAGAATTTGGTCCAAATTGAGCAGAAAGATATAAGCTGAGAAGTCAAACTAAAAGACTTGTATTTCACTTCACAGATAATGTAGCATTTTAGATAGTTTTCTAATTTTGATATTGAACTATGGCAAAATAGAAATTTAAAAAACTCTGCTAGTCAAAAATAAATGATGACTTGATCTAATTTATAGTTTGTAATTTTTTTAGTTTTTTGGCATAAAAAATAAATTATGTTGAATTATTTATTGGTCCTTAGAGGCTATACTTATTATTTACAAATAAATTAAGTCAAACTTGTTAAATGGATTGTATATGTTTTATATAGTGTGAATTTTTACTGATTTTCTACCAAAACCAATAATTTTCAGTAAACAGCCACTCTGAGGACTTTTCTGTTTCAACATTTTTTTTTGTTGTTGCAAATTTGGGATTTATGACTTTAAAAGCTATGCTATTAAGTTTTTCTGCATTTATATTTATTGAACTTTCTAGAATTTTAATTATTTTATGATTATAAATATATTTCCTATGTCCTCTAATGTTTTGTGCCTTAAATTCTACCTTGTTAGATATTGGTACAGATGTACCAAATTTTTTTTGGTTAATATTTA
Organism: Tarsius wallacei; assembly: GCA_963574415.1. Lineage (NCBI taxonomy): Eukaryota > Metazoa > Chordata > Mammalia > Primates > Tarsiidae > Tarsius > Tarsius wallacei. Next base: position 12,170 of record CAUYQG010187650.1, read on the forward strand.
CATGGTGTATTTTTTCCAGCATTTATCTTTTGACATTTTAATAACCTTATCTTTAAGGTGATTTACTTTTTTATTGTGATACAATTCAAATACCATAAAATTTATCACTATAAATTGTAACATTCAAAGTTTTTAGTTTATCCACAAGGTTATATAATCATCACCACTATCTGATTCCAGGACATATTCTTTGCTTCAAAGAGAAACTCAATACCCTCTAGGATTCGCTTTCCATTGCATTGTTCTCAGCTAATGACAACCACTAGTCTACTTTCTGCCTCCAAAGGTTTCCCCATTCTGGACATCTAATATAAATAGAACTGTACAATATTTGACTTTTTGTTTTTGATTTCTTTCAGTTAAAATTGTGTTTACTAGGTTCATTCATTTTCTAAAGAACTTTGCTGAGTTTTACCTTTTTGTTTTTAATTTTTATAGGTACATAATCCTTGTATCTATTTATGCGGTATATATGATATTTTGATACAAGCATATAATGTGTAGTGATCAAACCTGGGTAAATGGAATATTCATCTCCCCAAATCTTTATTATTTCTTTGTGTAAGAAACATTTCAAATCAACTCTTCTATTTTGAAATATTCAATTAAATTATTGACTGTACTCACTGTATTGTGTTACCAAACACTAGATCTTAATCCTTCTGACTGTATATTTGTACCTAGTATCCAATCTTCTTCATCTCCTTCCAACTACCTGTTGTAGCATATATCAATACTGCATACATTTTTATGGTTAAAAGTATTCCACTGTACATATATATGTTTTATTAATCTATTCATTAGTTGATAAGACATTTTTCTACTTTTTTGCATCATGAATAATGCTGCTGTAAACACTTGCATATAAGCTTATTTGTGAACATATATTTCCAGTACTCTTGTTTATACACCTAGGATTGGAATTGCTACATCCTAATGATGACTAAATACTTGAAAGTTTGAGATTTTGCCATGCTCTTTTCCACAGTAGCTATGCCCTTGGTATCTCATTTTGGTTTTTGTTTGCATTTCCTTAACGACTAACAATAGTGAGTATTTCTTCATATACTCATCGATCATTTGTATAACTTTTTGGAGAAATATCTATTCAAGTTATTTGTCCATTGTTAATTGAGCTACTGAGTATTTCTGAACTCTTAATTCTATTTCATTTGTCTTTATGTTTATTCTTGTGCCAGCACTACACTCACTTGTTAATGTAGCTTTAAGTAAGCTTTTAAATTGGAATTGCAAGTCTTTCATCTTTTTTCATTAGCACAAGGGAGGGATCCACAGTCACTGAGCACTGTTGAGGAGAGAAGAATGAGGGTGGGTGGCATGTGACAACACAAAGGGTAGTTTGGTCATTACCAGGAGGAGCGAGGGTTAATTAGAAGCTCAAACTTAACCTGCATGCAGCATACTTATGTAGTTAGTTTGCACTTGTATCACATGTTCTTATAATAAAATACAATTTTAAAAAAATATTGTTTTGACTATTCTGAATTATTGCTATTTTCACATGAATTTAAGATCAGCTTAGCTATTTCAACAAAACCGACAGGTGAAATTTTAATAGCAATTGCATTAAATTTGAGGATCACTGCCAGGGTGTGAAGGCTCATGCCTGTAATCCCAGCACTTTGGAAGGCTGAGGCAGGAAAATTGCTTGAGCCAAGGAGTATAAGACCAGTCTAGGCAACATAGAAAGACCTCATCTCTACTACTAAAAAAAAAAAGAAAAGAAAAGACAAGAAAAAAAAGAAAGAAAGAAAGAAAGAAAGAAAGAAAGAAAGAAAGAAAAAAGAACAAGAAAAAGGATGTGATGGCATGCACCTGTAGTTCCAGCTACATGGGGGGCTGAGACAGAATGATTGCCTGAACCCAGAATGTCAAGGCCGCAGTGAGATGTGATTGCATCACTGTCTTTCAGCCAGGGTGACAGAGTGAGACTCCTACTGTAAATAATAAAAATAATATAAGCAAATAAATGCATTCATTTGTAGATCAATTTATGAAATATGGACATTTTATCCAACTATATCTTGGAGCCCATGAATATAGAAGTTTTTAAATTTATATATCTTTAATTTATTTCAGAAACATGTTATAGGTTTCAGATTTGAAGATTTTCACTACTGTGTCAAATAAATTTTTGATTATTTTGTTCTTTCTGCTGATATTGCAAATGGAATTTTTCCTTAAGTTCATTTTAGTATTGCTCATTATTAATGTATAAGAACATATCTGGATTTTACACTTCTTTATTTATTTTAATTATTTTTTATCTTAATTGGAAACACAAATTTTATGGAGTTCAAAGAATCACCTTAAGGACAATCTCTACTTTGATATAGTCTCTTACAATTCATATTTACTGATATTTCCCTCCATTAAATGCTCGAGAATATAAATCTTTGACATGATTTTCTATTACTTGAATCACATTCTATATTTTACTTCAGTGACCATATAACTTTACCAAAACTGTCAACTCCTTATGCACATTTATACTCATAGCACCACTATTTATAATAGCCAAGAGATTGAAGCAACCCAACAGTTATCAACAGGTAAATTAGGAAAAAATGTGATACACATGACTGATCAGATGAACCATGTAACCTAGAAATATTTAAAAATTAAGAGAAAAGAAAAAAAGTCATGTATGTGTAAAATGTATGCTGATATTGGTCTATCTTATCATTTACTAGCATAAAATATACACAAGTATAGTAAGTTAAAATTTATCAAAAAGAATGCAAACAAACACTTACAGACCATACATGGCATAATTCACAAAATAAAGAAAACAAATGTAAAGTTGCAGTATTAAATTACAACTGAGTAAAATAAACTTTAATACATACTTTGCTACTTAAATAATTTTATAGGTGCCTACTGTGGCTATTGAGGTGAGCGCCAGTGTTGTGAGTATTCACTTAAAACACCCTGTGATCATGTCATCTGCATGTGAAAAGTTCACCTCTTCAGTAAACTGTGCCTTGAAGTAATAAGTGATCTCTTGTGGGTTTTGTATATCTTTAGTTTATGTTTAGTGCAATACCATAAGCTTTGAATTACACCATGGGACCAATAAAAGGTGCCATTAGTGACACTAGAAATGCTCCCAAGAAACAGAGAAAAGTCATGACACTGCAGAAAAAAATGGAATTAACTGATATGTACAATAGAGGTCTGTAGCTATGGTTGTCTGTCATTTCAAGATAAATGACTCCAGTGTAAGGACCATTGTAAAACAAGAGAAAATTTGTGAGGTTGTCACTTTAGCTTTGCCAGCAGCTATAAAAACCTTGCATTACCTTGCATTAACAATGCAGCTTTTATGTGAGTGCAGAATTGTTCAAAAAAAGGCATACCTATGGACTATGATGTGGTTTGAGAAATAGTAAAATCATTATCTGACACCTTAAAGCAAAGGGAGGTGAAAGATCTAAAGCTTGAGAATTTAATGTCAGTAAAAGATGGTTTGATAATTTTAGCAAGAGTTTTGGCTTAAAAAATGTCAGGATAACAGGAGAAGCAACTTCTGCTGACCAAGAGACAACAGATGAGTTCCCAGATGCCATTAAGAAAATCGCTGAGAAAAAAGGATGCCTTCCTGAACAGGTTTTTAATGCAAAAGAAAGTGCCATATGCTAGAAAAAATGCCTCAGGGACATTTATTAGTAAGGAAGATAAGTGAGCACAGGATTTAAGGCAAGAAAGAATAGGCTTATGCTACTGTTTTGCACAAACACAGTTGGGTTTATGATCAGGATTACCCTTATATAAAAAGCTGCTAGCTCCTAAGCCTTGAAGAGAAAAGACAAACACTGGTTGCCAGTGTTTTGGTTGTACAATAAAAAGGTCTGGGCCAAGAGAACCGTTTTTATAAATTGGTGCTATCGAGACTTTGTTCCTGATGTCAGAAAGTGCTTGCCAGAAAGGGGTAGTCTTTTATTTTTGTATTGATCAGTGCCTAGTCTCCCAGAAACCTATGAGTTCAATGCCAAAGGCATTAAAATGGTCTACTTTACCCCAAACAGACATCTTTATTTCTGTCTCTGGATCAGGCATTATAAAAATCTGTAAGGTTCATTACCCATGGTACTCTACAGAGAGCATTGCCAATGCCATGGAAGAGAATCCCAGTAGAAAGAACATTACGAAGTTCTGGAAAGAATACACCATAGATGATTCCATTGTTATAGAAAATATTGTGAAAGTTACCAACTACAAAACAACACATTTTTGGTGGAGAAAACAACACATTTTTGGTGGAGATGTATATGACTTTACAGGATTTGTGACAAAGCCAATCCAGAAAATCATGAAGGAGATTATGGATATGAAAAAAAGTAGGGATGAGGGGTTTCAATACATGGATCTCAGAAAGATTCGAGAGCTAATGGATGCCATACCAGAGAAATTAAGTGTATGACTTGATGATGAGAATCCCTGAGCCAGTGCCAATTAATACTACACAGAAGAAGCAGTGTCAGAAGACAAATTGAAATTATACAATCTGGAGGAATGGTTCTAATTATTCAAGACTCTTTTCGACTTAATGTCTACACTCTATTATCACATTCACAAATGTTATTAAATATAAAATTACAAAAAATGAGACGTCATGTTAGTTATTTTACATTACCATAAATGATTTATGGGTTCAATGTAAAGAGTTTGAATCTGTAAAAGAAAGTGTATTGCATGCTTATACATATAATTTCTTTTTTGCTATTTAAACATAACGCAACAATCATGCTACTTTCACACTTTAATACTTAATTTATTCTAATTTGTTTATACTCAATTTAATTATAGTATTTTTTTATTCATGAACTCAGTGAGTACTTTCTTTTAAAAACAGCATCGATGTACTTCAACAATGTTGCAATGAATAGGTTACTGTATTATTATTATTTTTACATTCTTTTTGTTCTAATTTTCATTATACTTTCTCTTTGTTTCCAAAGAGTATTCAAACTTATAACCATTATTTGGAAAAATGAGTTTATACATCTTTGACCTCCATTTAATAGATGAATATTTCTGTCATTGCAATAAAATTTAATCAGACACTTTAAAATAATGGTATGACAAATTATAATGAGTACAGGAGGGAAAGCATTACCTTCTGCAAAGTTCTGATAAGAATTTGTTTCTATAAGAGATTTTCCTCTTTTGTAATTGGAAAATTCAAATGCTCACATATTAAAGGCCAATTGTAATTATATATGATCTCATATTTCTTTGGGAAAACTAAGAAATTTGACATTACTTATGTGTACCTTTTTAAATACATTATTGGAATTATGTGAAATTTATGTTATTTATGTCGTATTACTTTAGACTCAGGTTATGAAGACATTTTATATTTTGTGATTATATATGCTCTAATATATGCAATTATGTACTTAAAATTATGAATATTTTGATACTTGAATTTTTAAAAACATTAGTGATTTGACTTCATAAGCCAAGACAATTTGCATTATATCATTTCATATTTTTGCATTACATGGCAAAATTTATGTTTTAATTGTGTGTGTATATATATATATATATATATATATGCATTTTTATCCATGGTATACACTTGAGATATTAGTGGCAAGACTATCAGGCAAAAGATTTAAAAACCTTCAAAAGATAACACATATGACCCCCATTCTGCAGTCCTTTAGAAATAAAATTGAGACTTTTTAAAATCTAACATTAAAAAGCTGCTTTTTTAATGAACTTTGTTTACATTGTTAAGATTCAATACCAAATTAAAAACCAAGGCAAAGATTCATGTAGAATCACCAAATTGGAAATAATGATAATGTTCTACATATGAGGGGAGAAGAACATAAAAGTTTATATATGTCTTAGCTCCAGCTACCTTAACAACATATCATAAACTGGGTGACTTAAACCAGACACTTACTTCACACAGTTCTGAGGGATAGACGTTCAAGATGAGGATGCCAGTGTCTGAGATCTCTGATGTTTGTTCTTATGTGAACATTAATCCTATTGTATGACCTCATTTACCCTTAACCACTTTCTTACAGGCTCCATTTCCAAATAAGGTCACATTGAACCAGATCAGGACTTCAGCATAAGAATTTTAGGGAATACAATTTTGTCCATATCAGCGTAGATGACTCTGGTCACATGGGTCCTAAGAGACTGTTCTTTGTACACACATATTGTCAGTCTTCAATATTTTTTTTCTTTTAAGTAGCATTTGCATAGTTCTCGATGAGAAGTTTTATTTATTTTTAATTTTAAACTCTAATTTTATAGTTTCATTGTGAAAAAAGAGAATCAGAGCAACAGTGACTCTGTACACTTACATAGTAACAATCAGACAAGCTCAAAATCTGCCTGAGAGTCATCTATTCCCTTTCAGACTGGCCATTGCTTCCATTCTAGTACTCACTCTTCCCTATTATCTTCCTAAATCTGAGTTTAACTATGAATTACCATTTATCATTTTGTTTGCGTTGTTGTTTTTTTATTAGTTGGAATTTAAAAAATATGCTTATTTTAAAAAAAGAATATCTAATAGAAAAAATATTTACTTATAATAGCCTATTATATATCAAGCTTCCTCAAATACAAAACAATGTATTCTCTCACAATGAGAAAATATCTCCGCATATTTTTTGTTGTTTCTGTATTTATTTGGCATCTTTGAATATATTTAACTTTTATGAGTGCAAGAGAAATAGAAAAACTCCTTTAATAATGCCTACTTCTTTGATTTCATAGAAACTAGATATTTAAATATATCTGATACAAATTGATGTAATAGAAAATTAATATTGCTTTATTTATATTTATTTTATAAAATCATACTTGTGTATCCAAAATTAGTTTCTCAATAAAGTCAACTCGTCAAAATTTTTATTTAATTTTCATGCTTATTTAATTTGTTTGAAATATAATAAGATTTTACTCTATATAGTTGGAATTTTAATTCTTTGCCATTTATTTATTTGTGATTGATCTCTGCAGAGTAACAAGCTATTATATGGCATTGTAAATGTTATGGATACTCAAGAAATTGACAACACCAGTAAAGTATTTAAATTTATTAAAAATCAACGTACTATTGAGAAAATCAGTACAAATAGTAAAATTTAAAAATCTGAGACAAAAAGATAAGAAAAGAAGAGAAAACTAGATTACCTGTAAAACCTGCATGACATCAACAACTAGAGAGATCAGAGAAAAGCAATGAGTTATGAGGACAGGGAAACCCATAATCTTATAATAGATACTTCCTCTGATATACAACAGGCAAATAAAAAAAAAGGAAACAAAAATAGAAAAGAGTTTTTGAACACTCCCTTATGTGGACAGTTAATGGAAAGATCTGAAGGATCTCGAACACTACAAGCACCATGGCTACTAGACAATTACTAGAAGTGCCACAGTAAGAAAATGTGAAAGTTAAAATAAACATAAACAGAGCAAATATGTTAGGGTAAAAAGAAAAAAAAAAGGCTTAAAATAAAATGGGGAAGGATTCCAAGAGACATCAGAAATATTTGGCATAATTTAAAAAAGGATTTTAACTTATCAATTCCTTGTAATAATTTGGAAAAAAATGTTTAAAATTAAGCAAGCATAACAGATACTTTCTCAAAATAAATAAAAAGTAAAAACAATGAAATAAAAAAACTGCAAAAACCATAGCAAAAGTCATCAAAAAATTAACAAAGGAGAATGAAATTAATTATAGATGACTCTAAAGAGAAAATAATAACAATGGAATAGAACAAAAATCACAATTTAAAATAATATTGATGAACTAAAGTATGACTTCAGTGATTTATTAAAGAACTGTACAGGATACTTGAGGGACATCTACAAAGTAAATGACCAACACTAAGACATTCTATTAAAACTTTAAAGAAATGAGATACTAATGTGCACATATTAAATAATCTAAAACCAAAGCAATTGACAATAACAAATACTGACGGAGGTGGAGCAATGTGAAGTTTCACACTTTATAGGTGGAAATGCAAACAGCACAGGTTAAGCAGTATTTTATGATGTTAAAACTATACATAATAAATGACCAAGAAATTTTATTCCAAGTTATTTAACAGAAGAAACGAAAGCTTATGTCAAGCAAAAGCCAGTAGGAAAACGTTAATAGCAACCTTATTAATGATCATTTGAAATTAAAACTCATCCAGAAGTTCATCAACTGCTAAGGTATTCAATATTTATATAATGAAATACCTACCACCCAACGATAGAAATGAATTAACAACTGGAATATATAGCAGCATTAATGATATCAAAATAATTATGTTTAGTAAAAGAAGCCAGATTCAAAATCTACACACTGTATTATTCACTTATGTGATAAAACTAAGAGTTAACAAAACATATTAACATAGCAATATATCAATATCAATAGTCTTTTACTAAGCTCATTCTCCCTTATGATTTTTGAAAACTTAGCTCTAGCAAAAACACATCTAATCTGATTTTTTACCATGCCTTTCTTGTGTTTTCCATTTTAGCAGCAGAACTTCAACTGGATATATACTGCCATTTACAGATAATTATCAGTCTATAACAGTGGATTTCCTTTAAAGCTTTGTTTCCCTTTGTTGTGCTCTAAAAAGTTTAGTGGCTTACTTTTAGTATAAATTTTGAAATGTTTTCTCTCTTTTGAACCTCAATTTACTTTTGTAACAGTCACTAGAATTCTGCATTTTGTTTGCTTCAAAGATTTGTGTTTTCATGTGAAATGTGGCTAAGAAGTGAATTACTTTTGCTTTCTTTGATACAAATTTGTCACTATTTTATTTGGGAGAAGACTAAATATAATGTCAGTACTTGTGTATGGAGTAATAATTCATGAAATAACATTACTAATAACCATGGAGGATCAATAGTTTATTAGCCTTTAAAAATGCAATGCCTACCAACATGTTGTCTGTACAAACATAGATCTGTATAATGTACATTGCAGAGTCAAATGGCATGTGCAGGTAATGCTTACCATCATAAGGTTATAAAGGGTTTATCCTCAGCGGAAATTGTATTGTAATTGTTTACTGATTAGCACCCATGTAAGCACCCTTATATGTGTGTAAATCAGGATACTTGTTCAAGCTTTACTATGACTATTTTTTGCATTGATCCTGAAACCTTAAAATTTGAGGGATTTATTTTATGATTGTTTTAAATAATTATGGTGTAGAAACTAATACTAATCAATTTGTACCTTGTACAGTTATGGATTATGAGTATTCACTATTTGAAAAATTAAAATTAAATAATGTAATAACATTAAAACTTGACAACTATTGAATAATTCTATGATATTATATATATATTAAGATAAAATATCATGTTCAAGAAACAACATAATTTTTTTATTTTAAGCTGCCTATTTATAAATTATGCATGCTTTTACAATTTTTTTCTTGCATATTTCTTGTTTTTTGGTAAATATTTTCCCTATATTGGTTTTAAGCTATAAATTTATTAGCAATTTTTTTCTGATTTACAAAGTAGTTTATAAGAATTCTTATTGTTTCTACTATATACTATTATGAGAACTATTACAGCAATACTACCTACTATTCATTCAGTATATGCAAAACTGCAATATAAATGATTAATGATACATCTATTTCATTATATTTATCAGGAGATTATCAAAATTTATGTTTGCCCAAGTATATTCCCAGGAGGAGAAATTGCTGAATCATATAGAAGGTCAATTTTTAGGTCTTTCAAGATCCGTCACACTGGTTTCCATAGAGGTTGAACTAGTTTGCACTTATTTATTGCTGCACTATTCACAATATCTAAATCATGGAACCAACCCTACTGCCCATCAAAAGTGGACTGGATAAAGAAAATGTAGTACATATGCACGATGGAGTATTATGCAGCCATAAAAAGAATAAAATCATGGATTTCACAGCAAATAGGTTGGAGTTGTAGATCATCATACTAAGCGATCTATCACAAAATCAAGGAACTGAATACCACATGTTCTCACTCATAAGAGGACCCTGAATAATAAGAACAGGAACACAAAGGAGAGATCTACAATCACTCAGCACTGCTAAGAGAGGGAGGTAGAAATGAGGGTAGGGGGTACTTGACAACACAAGGGTATCAGGTCCACTACCAGGGAAAGGAGGGTCAGTTGAAAGCCCAAACTTTAACTGTATGCAGACTATCTATGCAGATAACCCTCACCTTGGCCTCACATGTCTGTAATAAATTTAAAAAGAATTGAATATTTTAAAGATTAATTAATTTATCTCCTTCAAAAAAATATGTAGTGGGGCTTGAAATAGAAATTTCTAACTGCAGTCCAAATTTTAAAAAGAGACAACTTAAATTTTCATTTGTTAAGAAACCAAGAATTAGTGCAATAATTAACAGACTAATGTTTGTGCCTTTTATGAAATTTACTTCTTAAATGAAAAACTCATAAAATGATGTAAACTTTTCAGATGAATATATACACTTTTTAATGAAGATAATTTTCTATCTTAAACTTTTTAATATTTTGTACTACCTTTATTATTTGTAACTTAACTTTTCATTATTGACTTTAAAAATATGTTGAATTGTTACATAGTTTTTATTTAAACAGATTAATTCAAGAACTAAATAATGCATCCTGGTTTCTAATAAAATATTTTTCATATAGATTTAAAAATATTTCATTTTCTTCTTAGAAATTGTAAGTGATTATGGTATAAAAAATAACACAATATTCACAAAAAATAAATATTCTGGTAATTATATAATATACGTTGGGGCATTTCAAATTTTAAAAAATTATTAATAATTAATAATTATTAATTTGTTATTAATGATGTTAAGCTATTACTAATGCTTTGATAAAGTCTCAGTACACAAATCTCAATGTGCACAAATCAACTGCATTTCTTTACAACAACAAGCACACTGAGAACAAATAAAAAACACAATCTTATTCAAAATAGCCACAATAAATAAAAAAACCCTCAACATGTACCTAACCAAAAAGATGAAACATCTTTACAATGAGAAACAACAAAATGCTATTCAAAGAAACCAAATACAACACAAGCAAATGGAAATACATTTCATGCTCATGGGCTAGAATAATCAATATCATCATTGGTTATGTTCATTTTATCTATGACAATCAACAGATTGAACACAGCACCAGTTTTCACAGGCCTAAAAAAGACGATACAAAAATTTATATTGAAGCAAAAAAGAACCCACATAGCTAAAGCAATCCTCAGCAAAAAGAACAAAACTGAAGGCATCATACTACCAGACTTAAAACTTAAAGGCAATAGTAACCAAGGCAACATGGTACTGGTACAAAAATAGACACATAGACCAATGGAACAGGACAGAGAATCTGGAAATGAAATCACAGACCTTGAACCAATGCATCTTTGACAAAGCTGACAAGGATAAACATCAAGGAAGGAAACCATATTTAGTCGTGCTTGGTGGCTCAGCCTGTAATCCCGCGCTTTGGGAGGCTGAGGTGAGTGGATTGCCTGAGCTTGAGGGTTTGAGACCCGCCTGGGCAAGTTGGCAAGACGTCATCTCTACAATAAATAAAAAAATCAGCCGGGCATGGTAGCGCATGCCTGTAATTCCGGCTACTCGGAAGGCTGAGGTGGAAGGATCGTCGGAGCCCAGCCCGTCGAGGTTGCAGTGGCCCGGAGCGACATAAACAGACACTTCTCAAAGAAAGATATTCAGACAGACAACAAACTTATGAAGAAATGCTTGGATTCACGAATCATCAGAGAAATGCAAATAAAAAGTGCATTGAGATGCCATCTTATACCGGTCAGGATGTCTATCATAAAAAATAAAAATAAACAAACAAACAAAAAAACCTGGCAGGTTTTATTGAGGCTAAGGAGAAAAGGGAACACTTCAGCAATGTTGGTGGGAATATAAGCTAGTTCAACCTTTGTGAAAAGCAATGTAGCATTTTCTCAAAGAACTAAAAATTGAGCTAACATTTGACCCAGCAATCCCGATCCTGGAAATATACCCAAAGGAGTATACAACATTCTACCAAGAAGACACCTGCACATGTATGTTTATTGGAACACTCTACACAATAGTAAAAACATGGATTCTACCCAGATGCCCATCAAAAGTGGACTGCATCAAGATAATGTGGTACATATACATATACATGATGGAATACTATGCAGCCATAAAGAAGGACATAATCATGTCCTTTACAGAAACATGGATCTACCTGGAGACCATCATTCTAAGTGAACTATCACAGAGACAAAAAGCTGAATTTCACATGTTCTTACTCATAAATGGGCACTAAGCATTGGTCACCTCAGCACAAAAGCAGGAGAAACAGATGCTGGGCACTGGTAAAAGAAGGAAGGAGGAAGGAGGGTCATATGGGGCACATAATCACCCACTGACTACCATGTTTACTTCTAGAGTGGGAGAGGGCTCACCGGAAGCACAAACCTCACCCTCATGCAAATTACATATGCAGCAGATCAGATCCTCACATGTACCCCCCCATTATAAAAAAACCAAAAAACTCCATATATTGTCAATGTGCTCTGGGTAAGGGCCAGGAATGAAATCACCCTGTAGAGAATCATTGCATATCCATGTCTATGCCTGGAATCCAGTTAGAATAAAGAAAGAAAAACATTGTGTTTTGTCAGTAAAGTTTAAAAAATAATAATCAATAAATAAATCATATTATGAATTTTGTGTTACTGAAGTTGTCTTTGTCAATGCTTTTAGTGCTCTTTGAGATTTAATTTCATGCACCTGTTGGTCTGTTGGTGCTGTGATAGCAAAATACTTGAGAAAGGGTAATTTATAAAGACCAGATATTTATTTCCCATAATTTTGGAGGCTGTTCTTCCAAGATCAAGGTGCTGACAAATTCAGTGTTTTATCAGGGTCCAGTCTCTGCTTCAAAGTAGGTGCCTTGTTACTGCAGTCTCAGAAGAGGACTAAAGCTGTATGTCCTCACATGGTGAAAGGCAGAAGGGCAAAAAAAGTTGAGCTCCTTCTGCCATGCCCTTTTATAAGGGTGCCTAATCCCATTCATCAGGGCAGAGTCCTTATGCCTCAATCACCTCCTAAAAGCCACACCTCTTAATACTATTGTACCAAGGATAACTTTTCAACATGAATTTTGGGGAGACAAAAGCATTCACACCATATAAATGGACAATTAACTTTATAGGGCTGACGACATTCTGTTATAAATAAACATTATAAATTGCATGGCATATATGTTATTTCATTTAAACAATCATTTATTACACTTAATTTTTAGTACATTCATATTTCTTTACAGTAACCGGATCAGAATACATGGAGGTTGGAGGTACGTCTTAAATATCTGAATATTTGTCATGTTCCTCATGTGATTCTTATGTGTACCAATTATAAGAGTCACTAAACTGGAATATGCAAATGCTTCTATTATGGGAAGAGGGAGAAAATGACAACATCTAGCCAGGCATGTTATGAACAATGGGTGTGGCAAGCCTCACCTTCAGAAAATAGAGGTTGTTTCTAATCATACAACTGAAGGTGAGGAAGATATAAAACAGCAACAAAATAAATACGTGCAAGACAAATATGTAATGAACAACTGAATTATGCCAGTAATAATGCTCAATTCCTGCTAAGGCTTTGAATCTTTGCAGTTCTGAGGCAAACACCATCAATCTAATTTATAAAGAAACAAACTGAGGTGTGGATATTATGCTAGAGTATAACTACTCTATTGAGATGAAAGTAATTTCAAGATTCCAATATGAAGTTTTCCTTAATTCCAGGACATAAAATTGGCTATAATATTTTTTACAATGATTGTAAGTTCGTATTCACCTATTCAGACATTCTTCACAAAGTTAGAAAATATGTCTCATGCCCCCAAGGAAATCTCATTAAAAGTTTATAGGCAAAAGGGCAGACAATATATTGAACATTCCTTCTGGTAATGGCTCTTATTTTAGATTATCTTGTAGTTTATATTTAAATATAGACCTCTGCTATAAATTTAATGTATGCAATTGCATCTTACAAAGGGAATGGAAATATCTTTGAGATAATTGAGCTCAATTTTAGACATTCACTGACAGTACTTCTCTTCTACAGTTTGAAACTTTTGGTTATATTAGTATTCAGGCTAATAAATTATACTCATTTGCTCATTATTGTCTAATAGCTGAAGGGATATTTCTTTAAAAAATGGCTTTTATTTTCCAGGTTTTTAGTGGCATTTAATGTGTTAAAAAATGTTTTGCCTAACTTAAAAACCTATTTTATTATAATAATACTACTAAAAGTATATTTTTCATCTGTAATCAATAATTTCATCTGTAAACCATAATTATCTTCACTTAAAATGATTTAAGCTGTACTCAAGTTTAAGCAACTAACTCAACACTAGTAAAAGATGCAGCTGCATATCAAAGCTAAGCTTCCTCAATACAACTTCAGCGTTCTTTTCCTTCATAAAATAATCAATTCAGTTTGTTTATTTTTAATATGTTCATTTCTAGTTGTTCTAATGAAAGCATAGAACCCTGATTCAAGATGATCTGAAAAGAAGAAATTATAAACTTGCACAAAAAAATCCTTGTCTAAGGCAGGAGTCACGCATAATTCATCATTGCTCTCCTTCTGTTTTTCTCTGATTGTTGTATTCTTGCCCCTTTCAAATGTTGTCTTTATTATTAGTTTGGTAGCAAGGTGGTTGGAGATGTGCCACACATCAAATACAATGTGTAAAAATGAGAAAAATGCTCAAGTTATTCAGTGGAGTGAATAGATTTCACCCAGATTATCTTCAGGTGATATTGTCTTATGTTTGATTAGCTGACTTAGGTTACAATCACTGCAGCCTCGACCTGCTGGGCTCCAGTAATCCTTTTGCCTCAGCCTTCCAAGTAGCTGGAACTACAGGTGTGCGCTACCACGCACGGCTTTTTTTTTCTTTTTTCTTTTTTTTAATCATAGAGACTAGGTCTCGCTAAGTTGCCCAGGTAGGTCTCGAATCCACCGGCTCAGGCAATCTACTTGTCTCAGCCTCCCCAAGTGCTGGGATTACAGGCTGAGCCAGCGAGCCAGGCCACAATCACATTCTTAAAGCATTCACCATTATCTTCCACATTTGTTTTCTGGAGTGAGAAAACAGAGGATTGAATTGACTGGATCATTAAATGAGGTTGAGATATGTATTCTGAAAGATAAATTGCATAAGCGTTTGTGTTTGTTGTGTGTGTATTTGTTAAAAACTGATACTATGCAAAAGAATAGAAATTTAAGATGTAAGTTGCTACTTATTAAATATAAGTATAAATTACTTTAAATTTTATATAGGCACCTAGACACATTTTCTGTGTTGACTTATTTATGATGAAAACGGCTAAAATATTTTTATGATGTTTTAATTTTTCTGTCAGCATAGGAAATTTACTTTATATTGAGAGTGGCAAAGTATTATCAGGTATTTTACTAGTTTTATATTGTTTACTTAAGGTGTGAAGTCATCTTCTATTCATTGTGCAACTTTGATGCACTTAATTGGGAAAAAAAGAAAAAGTGAAAATGAGAAATAGAACTCTGTGTTCTTTTAGCACAATGCAATTTGTATCAAAGTGAAATGTACATAAGAGTGCTGGTTTTGAAATAAACTCAAGTGACTCAAGTTCATAGTGGAAGGCAGTAAAATTAGTTGATTTAAGCTAGTATATTTGGTAGAAACCAATACATTCTGAAATCATAGTGCCATAGGATAAGAATTTATAATTCACAGAAAATTTGCTATAGGTCAGAGGAGTCAACCTTCAATAGAATTGATACAGCTTTTTCGAGTTCAGCAGGATCAGGGTTCCCAAATTGCAGTTATCCAAGCTGCACTTGTAGCCTGAGATCCACGAGGTGGCTGAGGGCATAATGGTATCTGGAGAGGGAAACGTGGTTGGGCTCGTGGTTTTTGGGAGACCAATGGCCATAGAGCCCCAAAGAGTATTACCACTCTCTCAATTTAGTGGACAAGTGAGCCAAGGCCCAAAGTGGTACAACTTAAACGGTTTGGTGGGTCTGGCAAGCAGAGCCTCCAAGAAGTGTTTATAGCTCTTCCAGTTCAGCAGGCTCCAGATTCTTGCCTCATGGCCAAGAATGAGGAATGCAAACACCAGAAAGTGAGCAAGTTGGACTTTATCAGAAGATAAGAGAGCTCTTGTCAGTGAGAAGGACCAAAGTGGGTTGCCAGCAAGGCGACTGAGGTTAGGAGTCTATACAGCGTGCCCGCAATGCACTGAGGTCAGGGGTTGAGAGCATACTGATTGGTTGGAAAGGAAGTTTTGAAAAATGCACGAATCAGAAAGAAGCACATGAAAGGGGGAGTCTGCCAACCAGGGAATAGGTATTCTCATCATGGTCCCTGGGGCTTGCAGTGGAAGTTTTTACCGGGGGTCGTCCTAATCTTTCTTCTGCCTATCCAGTTTCTTCCTTCTTCCTTTCTCAGAGTGACTTAGTTTTCCACATTCTACACTTCTTCTGCTGCTGTTATCTCTACACGTGAAATACAGAAAGTAGCAAGGAGAGAAAAGACGAAATAGTTTTTAACTTCTTCAACTGGATACATATCACTTCAATCCAACACAGCCGCAAAAGGACTGTGATATTAAAGAGAATATATGTATAGGCAATGTGTCCCAACAACCTGCAACAGAAACTTTGACTTGGCGCACTGGCAATCATTTTAGAAGTTAGAAAAGAGAGAGAGAGAGAGAGAGAGAGATTTAAAAAAATGTACCACAACATCCATGTCTTACCTTTGGGTGATTATTCTTTCACACTTGGCCACATGACCTGCTTTGACCAATGGAATGATATTAGAAGTTTTCTTGTTGAATAAGACCCCCGAGAGCCCAAGAATCTTGTACTGCTGCCAAGATGAGTGGACGTGCTCCAGATAGAGTCTGCTTAATCAACACTATAGGAGACAGGAAAGGTCAGTAGAGTGACCCTTTTAGGGCTTCAGGTTTATCCTGATCGTCTCAGCAATCTCATAGACACATTCTCCATTGCTCAAGTAGATGCTAACTTGCTTACATAAAATTCTAGGCATGACACCTGAGGGGTATTAGGTTTGTATCCATAGTTTGAGGAGGGTATCTGAACTGAATGAAGCTATAATAGACTGAAATTTGCTAAAGCTCCCACTGAGACTGAAGAGTAGAGCAGGGTTTTAGCCAAGGCCTATGCTAGACTCCACTTGGTTAATCTATGTACTTTCTGTGTGAGGGGTAGGCTGATCATTTCACATCTCAGATAATAGGTAGGAAAAGCAATAGCATCTAATTTAAACAAAATTTTTAGATTATACTTGAGTAATGCTATTTTAATTGATGTCTCAGCAAAGTTGATTGTTCTTGACATAGAATTGTTCACATATATTGTCAAAGAAAATGATTATTTGATAAATTTAAATTTTGAAATACAGGTTGATTAGGAATGTCAGTTATGTATTTCTAGTATTAACACCATAAAATGTCTTTATAATAATAATATTGCAAAGGTGATTTTGATTTATATCACTGGATGTCATGCCCCCTAACTACTATATAGTTCCTGGTTCTTAAAAAATCCTTATTACAACTTTTTTTAACTTAAAATTTTTACCTTCAATGCAGCAATGTGGGAAGATGAAAATAAAGTTACAATTTTTGGTTAGGGGTGTGTGGTTGCTGGCACACGTACATGCTTATATATTAGATGTTCTAAGGTTTTGGTTTTTGATACACATTTCTGTCCGTATTTCTGAATTTCAAGATGTGATTTGTGATCTGACCAAGTTTAAAAGCCTCCTCAAAATATATAATGTTAGCAGCTTAACATAAAGAAAGAAAAACTAATTCAGTCTCAGTTGTTCATTTATATATAGAAAGCTCATTTATACATGGAAAGCAGATTTGGGATTTATTGGCTCTTTAGACGCAGGGTAAAGGAATCACAAACTATGCTTTCACTGGGACAACTGAACCAGTTGAAGTTTATAGCATAATAAAATAACAGAAATTACTGTTTGTTTTGGGAGCAACAAATGGTAGTGATCTCACTCTGTTACTTCAGAGGTTTCAAATTGCAGAGGAATCAATTGTTAGGCTATAATTGTTAATGGCAAAATACTCAATGGAAATGTGACAACTTGAAACAATCATGATTCAGAAGACACTGTAGATAGCAGGCCCAGGGTAATCATTCACTTTTAATTATGCTTCTTACATTAGGGATAAAAAAATGACTTCTTTGGAAAGCTAATCACAAACATACTTATAAGAAATAAAAAAGTCACTAATAAACAATCTTAATCAGTATTGTTTTAAAGTATATGTGTTTTAAAATTTAAAGAATAAAATGAAAGAGTCTGTTCAATGTTTTTGTAGTATAAATTTAATTTAAAATCTAGTTAATGGTGATTTAAGAAACAAGTAATTTTGAAAAGATTACATTCTAATTTTTTTACCAAAAACTTTGAATAGTTGTGAAGTATATTCACTTTAGTTATTTTATAAAAACTTTCATTACATAATTATGTAAAATCCGTAATTTTTAATAGGAACTACATACATATAACATGAGGATAATGAATACCTCAGACATATAGAATGATATTTCAGAAATCCTACATTATGCAAAAATTGTTCTAAATTTTTTAGCATGTTTCAATTATTTTCCCTTGCATTTTTGCTATCAGTTGCTATTATTTGCTTTCTAAGTAATGCAGATTCAAATGATCAGTGACATTTGTGTTTTACAAATAATATTTCTGGAACTTTAATTGAGAAAGGACTGATTATCATTTTAAATCACATGGCAGATCCATTCAAACCTTTTTCATTTTAATGTAAAAAATCATGTATTTGTATTAATATAAACAGACTGGATAATTCAGATATTTGACAAATTCATGAAAACCTATTCTAGTAGAAAACAAGCAAAAAAAATCATAGAGATGATTGTAACTAAGATAATTAATGATTTTTTTTTTTACAGAAAATAGACGATATAGCCACATTTTAAAGGACACATTAAGCAAAATTTCTTCCTAAAGAAACAATATTATTTGTTGAATAATTAATCTTTGTAAACTAATAATTTAACCTTACTGTGAAATTGGCTGCAAAGCAGACTAATGTGTGTTTATAAACAAGACAAATAAATGCAGTCAATAAACAAATATCAATTATAGAAATTCACCAGCTGGTTCACCATGCTATGGTATTTTGAACTCATTCTATGTCTTCTAGTTGTCTGTAATTAAATATATATTTTTATTTTAAAGATGTGGAATGCAATTCAGGGTTCGGTTATACAAGTGGTCATCGTATAGATAAAGTTTGGGCCTCCCTTTGGTCCCCACTTTGCCTGGTGTGAGATCAGGTACCCTTATTGATGTTATGTGCTCCCCTTCCCTGAGAGTTTCTGGCTACTGCCAACCCCTTTCTAATAGTATTATGCTAAATGGTCAGGATCTGTTTATGAGTGAGAATATGTAGTACTCTCAGTTCTTTGTTTCTGTGATAAATCACTGAGGGTCAAATTCATGGATCTAGTTTCCCAGGATCATAGTTAAATGTTCTCGACAATGACTACACATCAGAATCACCTGGGGGGGAACTTTAAAACTATAAATGTTGAAGCACCTTGCCTCACTCCCAGAGATTCTGATTGAATTGATCTTGGGTAAGATATAAACTTCATTTTTTTTTTTTTTTTTTTTTTTTTAGTTTTTACATTTAGCTTCTTGATTCATTTAGAATTGCACTGTTTACAATAGCAAAAACATGACATCAACACTACTGCCTATTGAAAGTGGACTGGATAAAGGTAATGTGGTACATATACATGATGGAGGCATAAAGAAGAACAAAGTCATGGCCTTTTTTTTAGCAAACTGGATGGAGTTGAAGACCATCATATTTAGTAATCTGTCACAGAAAGAAAGAACTAAATACCTCATGTTCTAACTCATATGTGGGACCTGAACATTAGCCACATTAGCTAAAGAGAGGAATCAGCACAGTCACTGGACACTGCCAGAAGAGGGAGAGAAGGGAGACAAGCAACAACACAAAGGATACCTGACCCTAAACCAGGGGAAATGAGGGCCAATAGGAGGCTGAAACTTCACCTGTACAAATCCTACTTGTGTAGCTAATCCTGACTTGTACCCCACATCTCTGTAATAAAACGGAATTTTAAAATAAAAAGAAGAGGAAAAGGAGATAGGAGAATTAAAGTGATGAAGAATGCTGAATGGGATTCTGGAGGAGTAAAGATAAATTTAGTGTAATCTGAAGAAAGACTGGACTTTCATTCATAATAGGGTATCAGTATTTGTTCATACATTGTGACAACTTGGTCATAGTAATGTATGATGGTAATCACAGGAAAAATGACTTCAGAAGTTTATAGGAAATTCCTGCACTATCATCACAAGCTTACTGTAAGTTATTTTACATATAATTTTTCATAAATAAAGATGTTCCAAAATGAAAAATGTCACCATAGATATCTAAAATATTTCTAAAATAGGATACAGAAGCAAGAAGAACAACAGTGTTAAGGTATAAAAAATTACTCATAACCATAATGTTCATAAAGAATTTTCAATTTTATAAAAGGCACTTTAAAAATTTTATTTATTTATTTTTATTAAGAGAGCACTGAAACCGTTATCTTCCTAACACAACTGGTATTTGAGTGAGGACATTACTCAAGAATAAGTGACAGCATCTCTAATTTGTTGTCCAACTCTTTCTCAGCCACAGTCCAGATATTTTAATGCTATAGCATTTTATATTATAATATTATAAATCAATATGGTGTATGAAACAGAATAAAACATATTAAACGATATCTTGCATTTAAAAATCAACTTATAGTTTTGTTTGACTAAGGTAAATTTTTAGATTATAAATGTCAACCC
Organism: Tarsius wallacei; assembly: GCA_963574415.1. Lineage (NCBI taxonomy): Eukaryota > Metazoa > Chordata > Mammalia > Primates > Tarsiidae > Tarsius > Tarsius wallacei. Next base: position 33,186 of record CAUYQG010187650.1, read on the forward strand.
TCAAGATTTTATTAAACTATTACAAAAAGTGAGGAATTAATATTAACATATTAAATTTTTCTAAAAAGTTATATTTGTATTTTTTTCTTTTTCTAATAGCACAATAGTGACTGTATGCGTTCTTCAATTAAATAAACAAATCAGCTTATTAAAATGTCTTTATATATCTATAATTGTTTTTTGAGTTGAAGTCTCACTCTTGCCATCCAGGCTGGAATACAGTGGCATGCTCACAGACACCACATCCTCAACCTGCTGTGCTTAGGCTATCCTTCCGCCTCAGCCTTCCAAGTAGCTGGAACTACAGATGCAGGCTACCATGCCGGTTTTTTTTGTGATATACTGTAGAGATGAGATCTCACCTCTATCATTGAACCATATAATATAAATATTAATAAAAATTGAAAAGCCATATAAACTAAATATAGAGAATTAAAATGAACTAACTGAAAAAATGGGGGGTGGAAGTGCTATAAAAGCATGAGTCTTTTATAAGCTCATACACTTTGATTAACAAATAGCCTCCTTCTTCAGTCCAGTTGAGTACTGCTGACAGCATATCCCACCAACCATTGTCGTCTAAAATCACAGTCAGTTGTAGGTATATTGGGGACTTAGAGGGCAAAAGAGATGTTCTAAGTGAAAGCACCGATTTATCAACCTCTGTTGATACTGAGTCTACAGGAAACATTAGGAAGGTGGGCAGATAGCAAATGACAATGAAACAAGTAGTGGAAAATAGATTTATCTTCTGATTCAATGTGTGTGAGTTACTTGACAAAGGGAGAAAAATCTTGTTATTATAAACATTTGGGTAAATTGTATACTATATTCTTGGTTTCACTAATGTATTTATGACTATGAAATAAGTTCTTGAGTTTCCATGTAATAATACAATGTCATTTTTCTTTAACATAATGGATTTTGTCTTTATATTTATTTAATGTAAGTGATGACATTATTGATTTTAATGTCAAATGCTCTTATAAAATATTTACTATTCTAAATGCCTATTTTATTGGAAAATATGCATCAAATTTATGTGAAAAAATAAACATTTGAACCTGCTTAATATTATGCAAATAAAATAATTAATTGACAATATTTAACTTTGATCAATTATAATACATTTTAGTCAAGAAACCTCAAAGACATGCTACAAACTTATGCCAAATATGTGGTTCCTTACTATGAAAATACTGGTAGTTGACCTGTACATGTTAAATCCTAATGATTTTAGAGATGTCCATCATTCACAGGCCAAGCTTTTTCCATACAATTATACTACAGTTTCTTTAAAATTTAAAACATATTTTGTAGTACACAGAACTATCAAGCCTGATGAATGCATTAATATCAGCAAGTACAGATTCATAATATAAATTATTTTTATTCCAATGTTAGTATTACCACCATCATAACCATTGCAGGTACTACTATAATTACTTCTACTACTGATGTAACATTCAATAGTTGTTTGTCGCATCTTTCACATTGTTTTAGGAACATTTTTATTTATGAAAAATTATATTTAAAATAACTTACAGTGTACAGGCTTTGTCACTGTGCTCCACAGTTATTAGTGTCTAGTTGTTACTTAACATCTATATGTTTATTGAATGCATTGCTTTGGTTAAACCTTTAACAAAAATACAGTTTTTAGGTAAATCTTGAATTCTTGACATATTTTTGCTTTGATAATTAATTGTGGCATGATATTTTTTTGAAACATAATGTGTGAATATTCATTGAGGACTATAGAATATTTTTCATCAGTTAAGGGGGGATTAGTTTTTGTTTGATTGGTTTTTAAATAAATATATAGGGTACTATCAACCCCTGAACATTAAAACAATGAGTTTCTTTCAAACAGTTGAGTGTGAATATTTTACATGTATAGAGTTTTATTACTATTTTAAAACATAACTGCTATTTTTATTTATTGCAATTTACTTAAAGTTATATTAATGTAATTTTGATATATATCTTTTGCTCAACTATTTAAGGGAAAATATTTTATTCTTCTTAATCTGGCATTTTGCTGTTCATTTTTAGCTATATAGTTTTGCTATAGAGGAACTGTTGTGAAAAAATTTTACCTTTTTACCTCATTAAGGATTTTTTTGTGAACCAATTTAGAAAATTTAAAAACTTTGTTGACCAATTTTGATTAATTGTGTAACCGGGTCTTATGGAAGGTTGATTTTTAGATCTTTTAGCAATCACCACACTGTTTTCCACAGAGGTTGTACTAGTTTATAATCCTACCAAGAGTGTAGAAGTGTTCTCTTTACTCCACATCCTCTCCATATCCCAGCAATCCTCACTCTAGGATATACCTGGAGGAACTCAAATCACTCTATTACAAAGATACCTCCACACACGTGTTTATTGCAGCATTAGTCACAATAGCAAAAACATGAAAACAACCAGGCTGCCCATCGAAGGTCGACTGGTTTTTAAAAATGTGGTACATATACATGAAGCCGTAAAGGACAAAATCATGAACTTTGCTGCTACTTGGATGGATTTAGTGTCTATAATACACAGTGATCTATCACAGAAACAAAGAACTGAGTCCCACATGTTCTCACTCATAAGCAGATCCTGAATAATTATCATGATACTATAAGAAAGGGATTGGCAGTAGTGAGAAACTGCAGGGGAGGAGCGGGCCACACTTTCTCAATAAGGTACCTGGTCTCAAACCAGGTGAAGTGGGTACCAAAGTGAGGCCCAAACTTTACCTGTACAATGACCAATTATATACCTAACCCTGAATTGTGCCCCACATCTTAAAAAAAAAAAATTAAAAAAAAGAAAAGAGTAATCTAAAATTGTCTGTTTCACAGTAAGCTATTTAACCCAATTTTGTTAAATTGAGACAGTGTCAGGGGAGGGAAGAGTACCTGATCTCAAACCAGGCAAGGTGAGGACCAAAGGGACGCCCACACTTTACCTGTATGATGTCCATTTGTACATCTAAACCTGAATTGTGCCCCAAATCTTTAAAATAAAATTTTAAAAATTAAAAAAAAGAAAAGTTGTGTGCATAGTGTATTTTAAGTTTGTTAAAATATTTTTATATTTGTTAAAATTCACATCATGTGTAAACAGAAATACAGATTTCAAATTATCTTCAAATTTATGTGATCTCATTTATACTCACATTGAAAACGTATTTCAAAATAATTTTGTTATGTGTTTTATTTTTTATTCTTGTGTCTTTAGACAAAATTATTTTTATGCTAAAACCTGTATTGCTTTTTACAGGAATATCAAAATATTTATCATAGATTTTGTCCATGACTCACATGTAATTATCTATTGCTATTTTATAATTTTAATTTAGTTTTCAGAATACAATTATATCTTGGCTTCTTAATTTTATTGCTATCTCTTTATTATATACTTACATGATCTTTCATTTTTCTCAGTCACTTAAATTTAGATTAATTTTTCTTAAAACAGTCTAACAATAATTTTTTCATCAATCTAATGCAAAATTTTTTAAAGGTAAAAATAATTGTCTCAAAGTAAGAGAACTTATCATTAACAATAAAGTTAATGCATTGTTTTTCTGCTATCTTAAACTAAGGTTTCTCTATTTAGATACTAAAGTAGATTACAAAAATGATTGCAATTTTTGGCAGCTTTTCTCATCAGTGGAGTCTATTGTTCCAAACCTGAATTTACACTGGCCCAGCAACTTACTTGTGCCAAAGTAGATAATTGAGGTGATTCTTTGTGAGTGACAAATATACTCTTTCTTTTGGGATACCTGCCATAATTATCATGTGGACACATTGATAATGTGAGAGAACAGATGATGCTACAATCAATGCTCACACTGAGCCATTTTAGACCAGGTAGTCTTCAGCCCATCCAGCAGCTGACTACATACATGAGTGAGTTGAGCCAAGATCAAAAGCACCTAGCTCGGTCCATCCCAGAGTGCTGACCCACATGATTGAGAAATTGAGAGCTAAGTAACTGGTTGTTATCCTCAGTCATTATGGTGAAGTGTGCACTTACTTAACGATTGTAGCATCATCTGTTCTCTCATTACAAAGGCCCACTCATATGATCTTCTCTCTCTCCCTTTCTCTCTCCTCTCCGTCTGCTCTTTGCACAAACTCTTTTGTTATTTAACCAATCTGAAAAAGAGACTGGCTTTGCTTGAGCTCTGAGACTATTTCTCCTATATGCTTTCATTTCTATTATAGATCTCTCCTTTGTTTCTGGGTATGTCAGTAGGTGAACTTTAAAGATTCTGGGTCTAATCTTCATATATTTTTAGGGTCAGACTTAGGGTCTACTTGTCCAAATTGTGTGACAATTTCTGGTTATCCAGCTTTCATTTATCAATCTACCTATCTATCTACCTGTCATCTAATTGTTAATCTTTCTATTATCTGTCATCTATATGTCTAATTTATCTACCTCATCATGTAGTTATCTGTTTATCCATGTATTATCATTATTATCTGGAAGAATTTCTCTCTATTATTTCCTTTATTTGATAAATTTGGCATCCCTCAGTTAAGGTTTTAGTTTTTTCTCAAACATTGCCTTATATGTGATTCTTTTACTCACCTAAATATTTAAGATTCTCTGTTCGACTGCTTCTGAGTTAGTTTTTGTTTTGTTTTGTTTATTTTCTATAATTTGACATAATTGTATTTGTGGGACACTGGGAAATTATAGAAATGCAAATATAATAGCATACTTTCTTTTGACTTACAATTGTCTCTCTTCTTTCTCTGTTTGGGTTGTTTGTTTCTCTCTTCTTTCTCTGTTTCTCTGTTGTTCTCACCCATTACTGAGAACACTTCCCTCATTCTCTAGACTAGAAGTTAGCATCTACTCTTGTATCTTGGGAACAAATAAGTTTGCTACTGGTTGGTGCTCACAAATAGGAGTCAGAATTTACTTACCCAACAAACGTATATAAATGAAGTCTTTCCAGCCACTTTTGCTGATAGTTACTCTCATGAACAGAACTTAATCTCTAACCCATGAGGGTTTGCCTCTGAGGTTACAATTATCACACTTACTTTTCTGAGTTCTTTGTGCCTAAAGTTTTGGTCTGAAGAAATTACTTCATATTTGGAAGTTATTCCTTCCTTTTTTGACATATTTACAGTTTTAAAAATTCTCCTCAACAACTTCTTCTCCTGAAATATTCTTATAGTTTTTATTTTCTTTTCTTTCTTTGGAATGTTCATTTGGAAAGAAAAAATAAACACCTTTGTTCAATCTACTCTGTGAGATGTATGTTTATCACTTTTTTGACTTGTTTGTATACTGATTTATTTATTATTCTGCAGCATACAACCTACAGTTAATTGAATAAATATTTGTACTAAAATCAATTAAAAATAAAGAAGACAGATAGAATTGAACTGAATATAGGCTGTAATTTACTAACAAATTATCTTAGACACTTTGCATAACCTTCGCTTCTCATTTTTATCAGTGGTAAGAAGGTAACAAGGGCTACCCAATAATCATGTTGCAAGATTAAGTAAGATACTGCATGTAAAGTGCTTGTTGCAGTGCTTGATATATGGTGAGAAGTTGATTAATATTAGATGTTATTATATCAAAATGTACTTTCAATAACTATGTATTTTCTTTCCCGTGTATCTATTAAATAGATATATGAACTAGGATAAAAGCTTAGAAAACAGAAAATAAGTAATAAAAGAGAGAGGATAAAACCTGTCCTAAATCCTACCACCTAGATTTAATTATAATACTTTATTGGTATGCATGTGAATGTTGCAAATAATAGCTACAGATATTACATTTTCATAGTGCTTTATAACAAATTTTAAATAAAATGTTATAAACGTTTACAAATTAATAAACATTATTCATAATGACTAAAATGTATTTTGAATTACAACAAAATTATTTTTAATGGTTATATATTTGGATATACAATTTCTCTTGCAAACAAGCTGATGATTTTGGACAGAGGCTGTCTGAAATTGTTCCCTTTTTATATTGTGATGATTATTTATACAGCATATGCATTAGCCCACAAACAGTCTTTACCCTAAAGTACAGAAAATTAAAGTTCCAGAAATTCATTCATCAAAAATATACAATATTACAGTTTTATTATGTAATACAAAAAATATCTTTCAGAGTTATAATTCATTAGTAATAGAGTGTAAACTCTATAAGTGTAAGACTTCTAGGCAGGTTTTGTTCTTTTTCATTAGTGAATTGTCAATTCATACAGTTCATCTTTATGTGTTAATAAAGACATGTAATACTCTTGTTGATTTGAAATTTTTTATTTGGAAATCAAAACTCTTTTCAGTATTTTGCAAACATATTTATAATTAGCACTTTGTATATGATGTTTTCTTTTTCATTTTGAATATTTATGTTCACACATAATTTCTGGTTTCTCCCTTAGATGTTGGGTATAAGTGATTACCCTAACCATATGGCTACATATGTTAAATGTTTTATGTTGCATATTTTAATCTGAATGTTTATTTTTTAAATTTATGTTTACATGTAAGTTGAACTAAATGTCTATTTTTTTCCAAATGATTAACAAGAATTTCTACTATATTTTATTGGCTCTTTATTAACTCAAAATGCAATTTTATACAAGAAATATATTTTATTGGAGCTCTACTATTTTAGAATGTCTTTTTTTATAAAAATAGATTACTATTTCTATTGAATAGAACTTTTTTGTGCTTTCTGTCTATTCCTGGATATTATTGCATTGTTTCAAGTATTATAAACTCTTCCCAATCCCACTATAAAATGAGTATTAAACTGTCAATCACATCTCTGTTATTGTAGTAGTTAAAGAGAATGGTGGAAAAGTTGAAATCTATTGTTTCTACATCCAGCACTTTGATGCTCATGAACATCCTGTTAATTGAAATAAAAACCCTTTCTGAATACCCCTAACAGTAAGTTATTACAAGACTTCTTACATACATGATAGAATATCTTGTCCTCCAAAAGATAAAGAAGAATTTAGAGTGGATCTAGAATAAATGAGACATATAGTTCCCCTGCTCTAAGCAAAGACATTACTTTCTCTTTATGCTCCTCCCAGATTAGCTATTTCTCTGGAAGTGAATGACTAAGACTCTAGATACAATTAAATTGAATTTACTTTATTGGCATGTCCTCTTCTTTCATCCTTTTGGCTATATAAAATGGCTTATAAAGTATTTCTAAAAGGCCAAATGTGGCATCATAAAAAAGCAAACAAAATTCTGCTATTTTTAAACAAATTACACACAGAAGTTTAACACCTGACATTTTGCATCAAGTTAAATTTGCTTTAATAACATTAATGTAATGCTATGGCCTTGAACAAAGTTTTTCAAAGTATACTCTGAAGATGCTTTGCAGCATTCACTGGAACTCATGTTAAAATATTGAAATTTTGTATATCTCTTCAGATCCCTGGAATTTTAATGCCCCCAAAAATGCATTATTTAAAAGAGTATGTGAGTTCTATGGATATTAATATTTGGTACAGTCTAGTCTAGCACATATGTGACTTTCTTATGCAATTCCACCATTAAATAAACTAAATCTATTATCTTCTTATTCTTCTTATTTTTAAATCAGTTAGCCAAGAAAAGAATATACAAACAGTAACCCGAAGATACATTTAATTCATTTGTAAAAATAAATATGTGGACCTTTTTAGAGAATGTAAGTTACAAAGGAATTAAGACATATCTTCTCTCTAGTGATAAGAAGATATGCCTAGTGATGAGGGAAGATATGTCTTAAGAGATACATTTGCCTATGTAGAACAAATAAGGTTAATACTGACAATACACGAAGGCTAATTTCTTGTCTACATGCCAACTCTTGCCAACTCTATAGTCCCACCTTGAATTATAGCAAGAGATGACTGCAGCTGCACTCCTAATGCCTCAAGAGTTAAGACATATCAAGCTTCCCCACCAATGTTATCAATTTTAGCTCTTTTTAAGTAGCTTTGAGCTTTATAAACAATCCCTCCTGAAGAGGGAATTGACAGACCAAGTAATCTTCAATAAGCTGCCTACCATGAAGGACTTTCCTCATATTTCATGCTAGTGCCTTAAACAAGTGGACAGAAAAATTACTGCTCTTGCTTTACAATCCATCTGCCTTAGTTGGATTGGCAAGCCCTTACTATAGAACACATTTCAAATACAAAACTTGGCATGCTTTATTTCATTCCCATGAAAGAGTATGTTTCCTAGGACCCTGGTAAATCAATTTACCTCTTTGTTCCCACTCCCTGCCATCTCCATGCCTCTCTGCTAGAATAACAGCATGTCTAAGCTGAGGAGTAATAGAATGAAAGAGCTTATGCTCTGCCCATTTTGGCTTGAACGTCCATAATGGCGAATCTTGCTGTATTTCAGACAATCTTCACTAGTCCCTTTCAAATAAAATCGTTTCCCCATTTTTACTTTAATGACTTGAAATTTTTGCAGAATCCAGCATATTCATTTTTTAGAACCACCTCTATCTGAATTTGTTTTATGTCTCTGTCCCAACTGTATTTCCTTAGATTCCAATAAAGTGAAGTTTTGAGATGTTACGTCTGAGATTAGGTTACAGAAAACTTCTGACTTGAGTCTCTAATTCTCTTACTTATTATGCAGAAAGTCAGTTGACATGTTATAAACTGAACTATGAAGAGGCCCATGTGACAAGAAACTAATATCTCAGCAAGTGAGACCCTGAGGCATGCCAGCAGCTATTTGAATGAGTTTGGAAGCAGAGCCTCTCATTGTCAAGCTTTGATATAACTGAAACTGAGTCATTGTTCCTAAGTCAATGAAATCAAGTTGAGCTGCTCCCAGGTTCTTGACCCTCAAAAAATGTGAGATAAGAAATGTTTGTTGTATTATGGCTCTAAGTCTTAGGGTAATTTGTTACATAGCATTGGATAACTACTACAAATGATTTTCTTTTTTTTTTTCCCCAAGAGTTAGCACCTTATTTTTAAGAACCTGGTGACCAGAAAAATGAAGGCCTAGACTTTAATGGCACTTAGACTTATCACTTTATCCATAATGATAAAGTTATCACTTTATTCAATATTATTATAATGTTATGCTTTATCAAAATATGCTAAAAGAATGGTAATCGAACTATACTACAAAGTTATGCTCTATTAGAAAACTAAATATTTACTTCAGAATTAAATCCTTTAAGTTTTTGCCTAAGTACATCTAAGCTAGAAGACAAGTTTCTGAATCTGGATATTTTTTAAATATTCTACAATGATTCATGTGTAAAGGCAGGTTTGAAATAAAATGCTACATGTTTTATATTAATTTAGTACATATAGTGCATGAAAACATTACAATCTACTCTTTCTGGAACATAACTGTTATAAAGTTAAGTGCAATCTATGATGATGTTTTAATATAACTTTTCATATAAAAGAAAGTCCATAAAATATATTCAGTTTGCTTCACTATAATGCCTAAGTTTGTGCAAATATTCCAAGTCCACCAATCAATAAAGTAATATAAACTGAACTCCTGTCAGGTTCTGTATTTGATCTCATAAATTCCCCCTTTCCCCAAAAAAAATCCTTATGTTAGACATTTTATATTAAATTGGGATTTGGAGAAATAATTTTGCCTTAGGGTCTAAAGACAGAAAATGGAAGAAGTATGATTTGTATCTGGGCACATCAAACCCCAAATGTACTATATCTTGTAAACTATAGAGTACTGTGCTCAGTGGCATTAGGTCCATAGTAACAATATACTAGTATCACAGGGTGAAGCAACTCAGTTTTTTACTGTGTTGATTGAATTTTGGGGTAGAATTTCCTGGATGGATTCAGTATGAATCATGCTTATATTCACCTGAGGAGCTACTAGATGTCTCCTTTTCAGGAAATTATATTGTTTCATAGCTCCTTGTTATCTATTATTTCAAAATAAGGAGGAGAGGGCAAGGAAAAAATGCAATGTTCAAACAAGAACTTAAAATATTTGCAGCAATTATCACCTCATTTATACCCATACTTGGGGCACATATATTCTGTGATCACCGTGAAATGATATGGCAACAATTAAAATGTTCAATCCTCCATCTTGTTAGTGCTTCAGCCACACTCCCAAAAGCAGTTTGAAGATGACAACTGAGAGCAGTAGGATATACTAATACCGACCCATGGTACAAAAGTGAGACAGCTTTGATAGAAGACATTGGTTACAGGACTCTTCATCAGCTGGCTGAATACTTATCAGATCTGTGCTACCATCTGAGAGTCTTTCTACTCAATCTTTCTTTCCAATTCTCTACAGAATTAAAATATACACCATGGTCTTAAGTCTTTTCCAACCTCTTCTGACTTCCTCATTATCTGTCAGAATATTTTTTTCTCACCAAATCTTTTGTTGTTCTCATCCATCTTGGGAGTCAACTTCTCAGAAAGCAGTGACTATGATGTCAAACATATCCTAGTGAAGGAGAGTACCCTTGAAGTGCAATGATTCAGGCATTAGAAAGATGGTATGGGGAGCTACACCAAAATAGATGATGGAGTTAGCCTGTTGCCGCTAAGTTTCACCAGCATCCTGCTAAGATAAAATAGCAAATGTAGGGTTAACACATAGAAAAAGACTTAATGTAGACCCCAGAGGGCCTCTTTGGAGGCTCACCAAGAAACCATTTTTCTTACACAATCAAAAAACAGATGCAGCTGAACAACAAGCTGAAGAATTGATATGAAAGATTTGCAAAGCTTCAGATACATTTAAATGCTTAGCCAAAGCAAGTCTGTTTTCGTAAAATCATGACATGGGTTGGTTTGGAAAACCTGGATCCTCTAAACATGGAAGAGACAACTTTTGGATGAATGCTTTGGAGGATATTGGTTCACAGCTTGTAGGGGTGCCCTACCTTTCTCTAATGTGATATAGTACTTTTGCCTTAATGAAAGATGCAATAACCACTTTCAGAAATTGCCCTTATCTCTCCTGTTGGCTTCTAGGACAATGAACAGAAGTAGAACCCAGCATATATAGAGCCTTCTAGGTAGATAAAAAGTTTAGATGTTGAACAGGTTGCCAGAAATGGATAATATATTTTGAAAGGGCCAGAGAGGAATGCAACTGAGATCAAATTTGGAGAATGCTTGATCCATAGGGCCACAATGTAAGACTGGGTAAGCAAGAATGTGTTGATTTGGCATTTTTGGAAGGAGCATTGGATTTAATACAAAATGTTAAATTCAAAAGACTGTCAAAGAACTAAAAACAGGGAGAAAACTCCCTGCTAGCGTGGCTTGATGAAGCCTAAAAAATAAATAACCACTGCCTAATGAAGAGTAGATGACTTAATTACCCCAATAGTTAAGAAGAAATAAAGAAGCTGATGAAAGTGGACATGTAGAAATGCATATTAAAGGAAAGACTAGAAGAATCACCAGAAGATTATGTTCCACACAGGACCCAGAAGACACATCAATTTCCAAGGTCATTAAGAAATTGTGGATAAGAAGAGCACTAGGGTTATGGACAGTAAAAAAGACTGCCACAGGTATCACCTCATTAATACCCAAGCGGAATGTTGTGCCCTAAAAGAAAAAAAGTCCAAGAGATAGCATTTAACTGGCAGAAGCCAGAAGACAACAATGATACTAACAAAGCCAAGGAGACGCTCAGGATAAGCATAAGGTCAAGAAGGATAAAAATAACAGACACAACACAAAAACTGCTTCATATACACAAACCTAAGTTTCCCCCACTGAAGCAGAGATAATAATAATAATAATAGTAATAAATGGTAGTACATACTAGACAGGAAGATAGATTCGTATCACTATTTGAGACACTAACACCTGAAGGATATAAAGACTATGGTTCTCTATTATATCTCTGTTTGCTTAATTAGTCTGGTTCTTTTAGAAACTGAGGGAGCTTGGAAAATGATTATGGATTCCACAACCTTGACTAAGTAATATCCTCATTAGAGTCAAGGGCTTAATATTTTATCTATGCTACAACAGATTAATAAGGCCTATTCTTTTTCAATGAGAAAATAGTATAAAAATTTGTAGTCCTGTAAGGTAGTAGATAATAGTCATTTATGGTTTTACCTCAGAGGTATGATAATATTTCCATTCTCTGAAATATACATTCCAAAAATATCTAGACCACCTGGCATCTACAGAACACCATTCTGATCTATTACATAAATGACATTATTGTGATGGGGAAGTTTGAGCTAAAAGTAGTTAGTACACTAAAGACTCAGACACTCACTCTTCAGATAGTGGGACACATAGTCTATAAAGATCCATGAACCTGTCTTTTCAGGTGAAGATTTTAGGTATTCATTGACTAGAATGTGCAAGGACAAGTTGTCTATGGTGAAAATAAAAAAATTAAAAAGAGGCATCTCAAATCTTTATTACAAAAAAGGGCACATAAGTTTTAACACAAATCTCTGAGTTTTGAAAACAGTACATTCTACAGTTAGAAAAGGAGTATCTGCCCATATCACAGATGACATGGGCTAGGCTAGCTTTAGAAATAAGCTCTACATAGATTCACAGTGATATCAGCAACTCTGAGATTCTGGCAAATATCATGGTGCTGGAAATTTCAGTGGTAAAAAAAAACACAATATATAGATTACTTAAAATACTCTAGATAGAATTCAAATTAAGGTCTTTTGAATTCTGGAGCATAGTTGGGCTATTCATAGCAGAGTATTACACTCTTTATACAATAATACTTGACATACTGCTGAGCTCTTGTGATAGAGATGAAATCATTGACAATGGGACATTGGGCATCTTGTACAAATCTGCCTGTTTTGAGTTGGTTTCTATTTATCTGTGAAGTCATAAATTAGTAGAAGCTCAGCAACAGTCTATCACAGATGAAAGTGGTACAAGTAGGATACAGGCCAGTCACAAGTAAGTTTGGTGGCATATATAGCTCAAACAACTCTGTCACCCATCACAGTTGTAAGTGTAACTCTTTTGCTCACATCTACAACTTTTGGGGTAGAGGTAGGAAGACCATATAACCAGCTAAATGTGGAAGACATTGTTTGAGCTTGGATTATGTTTGGCTCATCCAGTGTGTAGCTAGAGGTTGAAAAATTAGCCATCTGCCTGCTGTCCATCACCTGACGTCAGTACCTGCGCTTGCCTGCCTCTTCGTGATGACGTGGAGCAGACCACCACCCAATAACCTTAATGATCTTCCCCCATCAAGGGAAATGGTTAAAAGGACTCAACCACAAACAGCCAATGGCCATTGCCTTGCTAAATTCTGGTGTGGTCATGTGCTCTTTGAGCTATGGCTGTCACTGTGCTTCCTGGCTTTGGCTCCCTCCCCCACCTCGGGGAGGTGAGTCTTCTTTCTCCCTTCTCTCTCTCTAATATACTTTTAAATAAACTTTTCTTTCTTTGTCTCAAAAAAAAAAAGAAAAAGAAAAAAGAAAAACTACCAGTGATTTAATTAAAGCTACATTCAGGACATTTCTTGAAATACAGTGAAGAAGGGGACTGTTTTGAATAAGGGGAACTGTGAGTAGTTCAATTGGTAATTCATAGCCCTTTGGTCATGATCTAAAGAAAACTTGAAGATCAGAGAAAAGGAGGTTTTGTTGGAAAGAAGGACAGATGTATAACAATGACAATGAAGTGTTAAGTTTATTATGTCACACCTTAACACCCACCAGAAAGCATTTATCAACAAGAATACACTGAATAATCAAGTGTAAATGAACTGGTCAGTTGATATGAGTCATATTATTATCTGCTACTCTGCACTGAGCGTAAGAGGCACATAAATTGCCTAGACACAATGGCAGTGATGGGGACATAGGTCCAGTAGCATGGATTCATGTTTTCCAAGGCTGATTTTGCTGCCGTTACTTATAAATATCCAAATTCACAGCACAGACAGTGAATGAATGAGCCTATGACCTTGGGATCTACCAGTGGTATAATGCACCTCACCTTTCAGAAATAGCTAAGCTTCATAGAATGCTGCAGTTAAAAAAAAAAAAAAATTCCCTGGACACACACGTGGGGTTTTATCTCAGAGGCAATACTCTGAAAACTCTCTATAAAAACTGTCTTTCCAAGTCCATAATATATATTAAATCAGAGATGTCATATATGAGTTTGGTTCATATATGAGAATGAGATCAATGGATAAAGTAGAAATGATACTTCTCACTATTGCTCCAAATAACCCACTGAGATTGTAGAGGGTTCTGCCCTTGCAACTCAGGGTTCTGAGGATTTGGAAGGCTAATTTCCCAAAGAGGGGTGCTCACTTGCCAGGAGATTAGCAAGGTTTTTATTGAACTTCAAGCTATAACATCTGCTGGAGCACATTGGAATCTCTATACATACAGATCCGTAGATAAGGAGTTAGGTATAAATGAACATGATCAGCAGGAAAGAAGAAATTTTCTTTTAAACATTGGAGCAAAAATACATGTGGAATTCAGGTGAACTTCCTGGCATACCTTGGTACTCACTTTCCCAATTAAAACTGTGAGTGGACATATGCACCAATTCTAGATTAAAAAATGAATAATAAACAGGGGCTTGGTAATGTGGAAATAAAGGTACGAGTCACATCATTAGTTAAATCACCAAGATTTGAATAATTGACAAAAGGTGATGGTAATTTTAACTTAAAATGGAGGAGTGAAGGGTAGGTTTTGCTTGCAACACTACAGCCATATTGAGTAAGATCTCTTTCCCAATAAACATATATTTGTTTTCTTATTTCTTGATCTCATTTCTAAAATCGCTTTGAGTATATTGATCTTAATGTGTTGCCTAGTTGATCTGAATGCTATCGATTGCCATCCTTTAATTCTTAAGTATTGAATTAAATATCATGTGCTTGTATTAACCTCAATGTCATAAGTCATTGCTATTTTAAATCAGTAACCTGTTTGACATTCTCCAAATATTATTTGAGAAAAATATTATTACCCCAGAATATGAAAAAAAGTGTGATGTGTGCAAGTAAGTATAAAATTAGATTTTAGTATTAGTCTTCAAATTGTGGGTCTTTACACACCTAATCAGCAAGAGGACCTGCATAATGAACATGTATACCTAACCCTGAATTGAACTCTGCATCTTTAAAATAAAAAAAAAGAATGCTAAAAAGAAGTGGGCTTTTAAAATCTTTTTTTTTTTTATTCATCTGTATTTGTACAGCAGGTGGTATTACCATTACTTGCACTAGCATAGATATATTAGATAGAATACAAAAGAAAATTTTGTCAAATCAAAATGTAGAAAGTTTAACAATAGAAATTGACTCAGTTGTATTTGTAATCATGGGCTCAAATGTGTTTAGGCATGTCTCTATCTCGCTTCCTTTTTACTTCTCTGAAGTTTTATTTTATTTTTTCTCATTGAGTATTACTTTTAATCTCATCTTGCCAAAATCTTAAGATGTATATTTCAATATTTCTGCCACTTAATATTTTTGAAGGCTGTTTTTAAATTGCAAAAATATGAAGGATCACGAGAAGATGACGGCGGGACAGCCTGGTCTATGAGACGCTCCGCTAGGGAAAACGCGGAAGGCCTCTAGCTGTCTCTCCGGGGGCTGCGGATCCCATCGTTGGCAGCCTGCTGTCCATGCAGAACTCAGATGTCACTACCGCTGAAACATCACGCAGGTCTGGACAGCCCTGAAGCTGCGGACAGAGCAGTTGCTGCCGCAGCTGCTGCAGCCGCTGCAGCCGCCGCCTCAGTAGCGGCCATTGCAGATTGCCCCTTCCGTGCCTGAGGCGATCCACAACTTCAGACTCTGAAGCTTCTCCAAGCAAGATCTGCTGAGAGTGCTGCTGATTCCACTGCCACCGTGACATCCGGCCAGGCCGTGGGCCTGAGGCAGGATCCTATCTCCAGTCTTTCTTTGGTTCTACCAGCGGACCCTCGCTCAGCTCGCTCCCCATTTGGGGCGGAGCAGCTGAGACAAAAGACCATAAAGGGCGACAATCCGGAGCAGTGAGGTAGCACCACCTGCTGGCGAATCAAGGTAACAACACCGAATCAGGCAACAACAAAAAAAGACACAGGCCAGATTTGACTAGGGAACTGGCTGCAGACCCGAACTGCCCTTCATGGCAGGTCAGGGGCAACTGACTGTAACTGTAAACAAACTCACCAGCCTCAGAAGACAGCTAGAAATCATAGCTGAAAGGACATTGGACTTAAACGAAAAGTCTCAGAGTGTACTTGATTGGTTCTGTTAGTTTAATGACTTGATTCTATTCCTACTGGGTTTTTTTTTGTCCTTTTGTTTGTTTGTTTGTTTTGTTTACTTATTTGTTTTTTCTTTTTCTTGTTTTCTCTTTTTTTCTCTCTCTTTTTTCCATTTTGTTCTTCCTTTTCTTCTCTTCTCTCCTCTCTGTAAACCACATACTTGCATAGATGAACAGCACAGCAATAAGGCAGTTGGTTAGCTTGTATGTTAGCATCATTCTATGTTTTAGTTTTTTATTGTATGGGAGTTGGGCAGTCTGTAGCTGTGGTCTTTTTTTTTATCTGTTTCAGTTTAGGCCCCTCTCTCCATCTGTTGGTACACTCATCTGTTTCCCCTCTTACTCTTCCCTCTCCCCACCCCCCTCTTCCCCCCACTATCTGCTCCATTCTCCTTCCTCTGTTAACCTCATTTTATTTCTGGGAGTAAACCTACAACCCCACTGCACGAACAGACTCCAAGACAGTGCAAAGTGGGTTTCAGATTATCCATACACCTGTCAACGGATACCAGGACCTGCAGATAGATTCTGAATCACAGCTCCCCCCCTTAAGTAAACCTCAAAACTGCAAAAA